>JANHFJ010000633.1:76658-87167 GCA_032468195.1 Cerberus rynchops | reverse complement strand
AGGGCTATGGTTGAGCATTGACTTTACATTTAAAACACCATCTCCAGGGTGGTATCATCCAAGGTCAACCTCTTGAATTTTACCAGAGAATGAGAGGACCAAGGTTGTCTGTACCATGTAATCATCCCAGTCCAGATATAGAATATCCCGCTTTGTGAATTACCTCCTAACTCTGAGATGGAGGTGAGAATTCATAACATCATAGGGGTGGAAGGGACTTTGGAGACCTTCTAGTCAAACCCTGCCCAAGGCAGGAGTATTTATTCCATTCTGAACAAATGGTTGTCCAATCTATTATCAAAAACCTCCAACAATGGAACATTCACAACTCCAGGCAGTAAGCTGCTCCATTGTTAGTCAATGTTCTTAGTGTCAGGAAATTTCTCCTTAGTTCCAGGTTGGATTTCTCTTTAACAAGCTTTCATCCATTGCTCCTTGCCCTGTTTTCAGGTGCTTTAGAAAATGAACCAATCCCAATTCTCTGTGATAAGTACCAGAGATGACTATCATGTCAACCTTAAACCTTCTCTTTGTTACGTTATACATACTTAATTCCTTTAGCAGTTCATCATATGATTCAGTCTCCAGACCCCTTACCATCTTTATTGTTCTTCTCTGCACTCTTTATAGGGCCTCAATATCCTTTTTGCATCATGGTAGCCATAACTAAAGACAGTATTTCAAGTGTGGCCTCATTAGTGCAGTATAAAGTGATATTGTTCTCATTAGTGCAGTATAAAGTGATATTGTGATATTGTTATTATTAGTGCAGTATAAAGTGATATTGTCTAGGACTGCATTGGATTTTTTGGCAGCTGCAGTGCACTGCTGGCTCATACTTAAACAGTTGTCACCAGTATATCTAGATCCCTCTCACCAGTACTACTGTTGAGCCAAGTACTGCCTATCATATACCTATGCCATTTCATTTTTCCTGCCTAAGTGCAGGACTTTACTTTTCTCATGATCAAAGAGTATTTTGTTGGATAGGGCTTAATGCTGAAGTCTGTCAATATTCTTCTGAGTCTTGAATCCACCTTCCAAAGTGTTAGCAATTTTCCCCAGCTTAGTGTCAACTGAAAATTTGATGAGTTCTCCTATTATACCCTCATCCAAATCATTTATGAAGATTTTGAAGAGCATTGGGCCCAAGACAAAATCTTGAGCTATCACATGCTGAATGTGATTAATCAACCAATTTCTAATCCATCTTGTAATGGTACTTTCTATGCTACATTGTTTTGTCTTACAAGAAGTAGGGTGTAGTTTATTTTATCAAATGAATTATTGAAGTCTGTGTATATTATATCCTTAGTATTTTCTTATTCCACTAATTTAGTCATTTTATCAAAGAAGGCAGTAAGATTTGTTTGGCATGACCTACTTTTAACAAACCTATTCTGGCTTGTAATAATCACCTTGTTCATTTCTAGGTGCTCACAAATCTGCTGCTTTATTATGTCTTCCTGGATTTTCCCAAGTATTGATGTCAAACTGATTGGTCTGTAGTTTCCTGGATCCACCTTTCAGCCCTTTTTGAAGATTGAAACCACATCAGTTCTTTTCCAATCCTCTGATAGCTCCCTGGTGCTCCAGGAGCACTGAAAGATTCTATTCGGTAGTTTTGAGATCACATCTCCTTCAGAAACCTGGGATGTAAACCATCTGATTCCAATGATTTGAACTTGTCCAAAGCAGTTCCAAAGCCTCCTGCAAAGAGAGCAAGAAAGGCACTTACTCTGCAGAAACTCTGAAGCTGTTGTGGGTTACTTCAAATTGCAGTTCTTTTGAATTATCCCATTCCAGCTTGAGCTCTAAAATTCATCAAAATATGATGGTCATCCCTACTATATATCTTCCCACTTCTGTTTTTGTTTTATGTTTCAATAAAAAATTCTTTATATATTATTTTTAATGCTAATATATATTATTTAATGTTATATATAAAAAATTAGGCATAATACTTACGGTATATTAACTTTTACAGGGCCTTTGTTATTATTTTATTTGGTTTGGAGGGGTTTTTTTTCAGGCAGCTCCAAATGTCCTCTGCTCTTAATACAAACAGTTTTCAAGTATGACATGCTGCCATAATTGCAACAAGCACATTTTCTAACTCCTTTGATTTCATCTTCCATAGGATTCCTGAATATACAATCCTGGCCTGAAAATATGACAGATTTTAGTGTGTTTTCAAATCTGGTAACTATTGGTGGAAGAGCACTATACAGGTAAGATATGTATGTATGTATATATTTCTATCCTTAATAATCTCATGTATAAAAAATGCTTAGGAATTATAATTTACTAAAATAGTGTTGAGATTTTGATTTAAATTTTTGCTCCCATAATTGGTCTGCCATAACTGTATTAGGCTGCTGTAAACAGTGGCTTGGATTTTTCCTCAATTTTAGCACAGGGAAGTACCTACAGTTGAATGCATTTCTGTTCTTGGCTCCATCTATTCCATTTATACTCCTGTTTGATATTTTTCATTGTTTGCCATTTTATAATCACCTTAGTGACTACTTGTTTGTGGATTTTATAATTACAGTATTATGCTTCATTACACAGTGAACCAGATGTTTTCACTGGATTTGGTATTTTTATCCACCTGTTGAGTCCTTCCCAAGAATCTGGGATAGGTGGATGCTCTTGTTTGATGACATTAAAGGCATTGTCATAGGATGTAAACTATTCCAAGTAAAACTGTCTTTTGCAATTCACCAATGGTGGCTTTGTCAGTGTGGATGGTGTTCAAGTAATGCTGCAGGTGTTTGGAGCTTGCATCCAAGGCACCTATCGATACTACCTTTGTTTTCATTTTCCACAGTCATTCTAATTCTATTTTCAGGTCTTTGTATTTTGTTATCTTGTCTACTTTATTTTCTGTTCTGCTGTCTCCAGCTACAGCCATGTCCATTATTATTATTATAGTTCACTGCACAGTCAACCAGACTGTGTTGTTGTTGTTACCAATTTAATATTCAATTTGATTCACAATCTGAGACTGCTAAAAACTTAATAGTCCTAACCAAAGACCTATGAGCTGTTAAGGTACCATCTGCGCATATAGGCAGATCCACATAAGGTGCTTTTTCGCAAAGTCAGAACATTCAGGTCTGATAAGTTCAGAAATTCTATATATCTAAGCAACCCTTTGGGTATTGCTCATGGGTTCCTATTATTGTTGGTATAACAACTGATTTCTTCCTCCACAAATGCTCAAATTCAATTTGCAGATCTGGGTATTTTGTTATTTTTTCTAGTTGTTTCTCCTCAATTTGTGCATCACCTGGTATTGCAATATCAATGAACCAGGCTTTTTTCTTTTTCTCAGTAGTGATGTCAGTCATGTTGTGTGCTAGACATCTGTTTGGATCCAAAAGTCCCATAACAGTTAGAAGAATTTTGTCAATTTGGTGTTCCCAGTAATTTTTGCTGCATTTGAACCCAAACTTCTGACAAAGCTTCCAATGACAACTCGATCATGATATTGTAGATAATCAGTTTGTGAGATTTTGCTGCAGTATTGTTAAGGTGATCCACTATTTCATCTTTCTTGGTTGCATAAGTGACACTTGTTGTTACTGACATGTTGAATTGCTTTCATGGAATTGGCTTGCAGGGCTTGTTCTTGGGCAGCCATAATGAAGCCTTCAGTTTCTTTCTTCAGCAGCCCTGTTCTCAACCAGCGCCATGTTAGCTTTGTATCTACTGTAACTTTCCTTCAATGCCCTTTAGGTATTGACTGTGCATAGGCTTCTTTTTCCAGTTAGAAACTCGATGCTCAATCATTTCCTTTCAATATTCTGCTTTCAATGTTGTTGTTTTTAAGAGATTCCCCTTGTTCACCTACTTCAGCAGTGGCTCTTTTGCTTTTTTATGTAGTCATTTAAGCCATGTTTTTCCTCTTCCACAGTTTTTTTCACCTGTAAGTCTTCTTCCACCCTGAGATCTAGGCAAGTACAATAGATCAATATTAGGTACAGAGTGTGGTACATTGTTATTAGTTTTCTTGTCTTTTGATCCAATTTATCATGTTCTACTGCTTTTATCACTCTTCATTATCAAGTTCAAATCCATCATCTCCTACAATTTTTCCTACCTTAACAGCAATTGTTGCACATTTGTCAATGCCAAATGCCAAATGTCTCTGCTAAACTCCTTAGTACTTTTTCAGTAGTAAGTTCAATTTAGCTTTTGTTTTTTTTCCAAGCAGTTTTAAATCTTCCATGTAGAGCAAATGGGAAATTTTCAACTTTTTTAGCCAATTCATAGCCACAATTTGTCTTGTTCAAAATCCTTTTTATTACCTCAAAATCCTCAAAAGTACAAATAACAGAGGTGACAATGAGTTGCCTTGGATGATTCCTTGCTTGAGTTCAACTTCACCAAGTTCTTCTCCACAGGTCATCAACTTAATTTGCCATAGTTTCAGGAATTTCTGATGTTGCTGCTAATTCCAAAAATGTCTAAATATTCTCAATTCAGCTATGAGGAACAGAATCAAATGCTTGCTTATAATCAATCCAGGCCATGAACAAATTTGTTCATCTTTTCTTTGAATTCTTCAAAACCAGTTTATCAATCATCAGTTAGCCTTTAGTTCCTCTTACATTTTTCTGTTCTAGAGGTAGCAAATCCTTGTTTTCTAGATAGCTATAAAGTTGGTTTGTAATAATGAAGGTATGTAATTTGTGTGTTGTAGTCAGGCAAGTGATTGTCCTGTAATTTTCAGTTTATTTCCCTTTTCTGCATCCTTCTGAATCAAAAAAGTTCCCCCAGTTGTTTGCCATTTTTCACTTTCTGATGTTTCCAGAACCTGATTCATCTGGTTTGCTAATCTTGCATACAAATTTGTTAGTGATGTCAATCAGAATCCATGCAGCTCATCTAAACCAGGGGCACTCCAGTTCTTGATCTTTTTTGCTTGGTTCTGTTTTGTTATGTTAACATCTTCCATTCTAGTCACTTTTACTGTGTTTTCAACCTGCTCGATCCACTTTGCATTCCCATTACACTTCTTGTTGTCTTCCCAGATGTTCTTCCAAAATTTCAGGGTATTTTCTTCGTTAGGTTTTTCATTTGTGGTAACACCCTGTCCACTTTCAAGGGTCTTATAGAAATAATGCTAGTTCATTCAAAATTGTGAATTTTGCTGAAACTGTATTATTTGATTATCACACTGTTTTATTTTCTCTGCAATAGCTACAACTCTTTGTTACAGCTCTTCAACCACAACTGTAATTTCCTTATTTTCCAGCTCATATTTTGTTGACAGGCTAATTCTAATTTTTTTTATTCTTCAGGTTTCCTAGCCTCAAATTCTTCAAATTACTTTAATTTGAATTTTCTTTATTTTTAACTCCACACAGATTTTCCATTTTGTTTTTCCCTTCTTAATTGCTTTATTTTTTCCAATTTTCAAGTCCAATTATTTTTAACATAAACTGCTGCATACTTATTATTGTTATTACTGTTGCTGTTGTTGTTATTTAATATTTAATCTTCAATTCTATCTGGGACTAGTAAAAACTTAACAGTTAAAGTCCTAGCCAAGGACATTATTATTGTTGTTATTATTATTATATATACTTTATTCATTAAACATGAAACTCAGTCAACTAAACATTTAAAAAATATATCATAAATATCATTGACTAGTTCTGATGATTCATACAAGTTGCTACCAGCATCCTAGGTATCAACTATAATAATTTAACAATCTGTTCTCTGCCCTAATGACTAGCTGAACCAGCAGTTCTCCGAACTGCCTAGAAAGGTAACAACTGGTTCTAGCAAATAGGTGCAAATTGCTTGAATCCCACCTCTGCCTCTGCAGTAATTAAATAACAGCACAGTAGTGGATCTTTTGGGCTCTTCCTAGTGATTGTGGCAAATACCTTCTTGTTCAGCTGTTTCATTCAATATGATTCTTGGTTGTGTTCCAGCACATCCTAGTCCAGGGACAACTTTGTAATTTGAAAAAGCTGTAACTAATGCTTGCATTAATTAGCTGGCTATATTTTTAGCAGTTAAATAAATCAGTCATGCTTGATAATGATGATGTCTATCTTTTCAGTTATGGTTCAGGGAAAGCATATTTGGGTTAGCTCAGATCTCTGATGGTTGGTTTTTATGAAGCTGATTTTATTACCTTAAGTATTTGTGGCTTTGTATAGTGTTTCCTCCTAGTGTAATGTGACTGAATAGTGTAAAAATGAAGAGAAGAGGCCTACATTAAACTGCTTTTCCATTCTTTTAGCTTCAAATTCTTAAAGTAATGGGATACGTTTATAACTCACCTATGCACAACACATAGATTTGCTGTTTTCTTTTTCTTTTTTCCAGTGGTCTTTCCTTGCTTATTCTCAAGCAGCAAGGAATTAAATCTCTCCAGTTCCAGTCCCTGAAGCACATCAGTGCTGGGAATGTCTACATAACTGACAACAGTAACTTATGCTACTATCACACTATCAACTGGACCAGCCTCTTCAGCTCACCTAACCAGAAAACTGTCATCCACAGAAATAAGAGGGCTGAGAACTGCAGTAAGTATTTTGCTCTTGGTTGGTTAACTAAATTTCTCTCTCTTTCTCTCTCTCTTTCTCTGGATATATTGTTTAGAACTAGAAAATGGTGATTAGCTACTTTGTGAAACAAGAAATAATTCAGAAAACTTGCACAAAAGTCTAATATTGTTAATATTTGAGGATGTATTGGAAATTTCTTAATAAACATACTTTTTGAAAATACTCATGAGGATAGGACAGTGAAACCCGGTTTGCTGAATAAATGTTTAATGCTTTTCAAGAACATTTTCTTAGAACAGGAGTTCATATTTTGATTAAGCAGCATTCTCCCATCCACTTTTAAAATAGATCTTACTTGAATGCAGAATGCAGAGCCAGGGATCTTCTTCTGTCCAAATTGCTACAATGCATGTAAGGAAGATGTTACATGTACTATCTGGCCCTGAAATCTCTGCTGTCACAAAACTGTTTTGCTGTGTTTTAAGTGGGGGTGGGGATAAGTGAAGAAGGAAGCCTTTTGTATAATTCCCTGCACAATTTCCCTGTCCCTGAAAATATTAAGAATTTCTTTAAGCTCCACTCCAAATATACAGAAAGTTACTCCCCATTTTCACTGACCTGCTCTTAATTTATTGTAGAAGCAATATCTCAAAGTGTTTTAAAATGCAAATAAATAAGTATAATAAAACTCATGTAGACCTAAAGGCAGCAATTAAAGAATGCATACAAAAACAGAACCAGTCCTTCATAACAGAGTAAAATCCTCATTTCTAAAATCTTTTTATCTGTTGGTGAAAGATAAATATCAAGTAATGCTGCTTAAGAAATGGACAGATTGACTGTGGAAATTAAAGAAAAAGATATAAATGAATTTAACAAGAGATGGGCAGCTTTTTGCCCCTGGCATGTTTTTAACCAGGATAAACAGATGTTTAACAAGGATCTCCAAACAATTGATGTTATTCGTTCAGCCGTGTCTGACTTTCGGGCAATTCTCTGGGCTGGGCCTCCCCATATTCTCCCAATCTTTCCCTGCTTCTTTGAGTTGTTCTATGCTCTGTCAGCTTTGATGGTGTCCAGCCAATCAGAATAGATGTGGAAGGGACCTTGGAAGGTCTTCTAGTCCAACCCCTTGTCCAAGCAGACCCTATACCCATGATGGCGAACCTAGGGCACACGTGCCCCAGGTGGCACACAGAGCCATCTCTGCCAGCAAAGCCAGCCATCGCCCCAACTCACTGACTGTGCATGTGCATGTGTGTGCAACTCCTGCACGGCTGCGCATGTGTGTGATTGCCGCATGACTGCGCATGCGCATGAGACTCTATGTGTGACTCCGTGACTGTGCATGCATGCATGACTGCAGCATGTGCATGCCTGAAAGATGCATACTGTATATGCATGGGAATCAAGCATGCACAAAAGATGCGCAGGTGCACAAATGTATGACTGCAGCATGTGCATGTGTGAAAGATGCATGCGTGCATGGGAATCAAGCATGCATGAAAGATGCGCCGGTGCATGAATCATGCATGCATGCAAATTATGCATGTGCGGAACACATACACACAAAGCCTGCATGCGTATGCGCGCACAAATGGTTTGCCACCACTGCCCTATACCATTTCTGACAGGTGGATGACCAGTTTCTTCTTAACAACCTCCAGTGATGGAGCGCCCACAACTTCTGGTGGCCAGCTGTTCCACTGGTTAATTGTTTTACAACTGTCAGGAAGTTTCTCCTTAATTCCAGGTTGCTTTTCTCCTTGATGAGTTTCCGTCCGTTGCTTCTTGCCCTGCCTTCAGGGGCTTTGGAGATTAGCTTGACTCCCTCTTCTTTGGGGGCAGCCCCTCCAATACTGGGAGTACCGCTCTCGGGGGCCCCCCCCGGGGGGGGGGCCCCCCCCCCCTTGTCCTTCTTTTCTCTAGACTGGCCATATCCAAATCCTGCAATTGTTCATGTATTTTAAGCCTCCAGGCCTTCAGAACTGATCTTCTCTGCACTCAACATCTGTTTTTGCAAAGTAGTGACCAAAACTAGATGCAGTTATTCCAGGTGTGGCCTTACTAAGGGCTCTATAAAGCGGTACTAACACTTCCTGTGATTTTGAGTCTCTGGTTTATACAAGCAAGGATTGCATTAGCTTCCTTGGCTGCTGTTTCACACAGCTGTGGTACACATTTCTTAGTGGGTGGGGAGCTCCTTTCCTTTTAATGCTGACTCTTCCAAACATAATTGCTTTCTCTAGTGCAGCGGTGGCGAACATTTTACTTACCGAATGCCGAAAAGTATGTGCTTTGCGTATGTCATCTGCACTTGTGTGCGGCTCCTCCACATGCGCTGCATGTGCAACTGCACCATCTGCGCATGCACGCAGCTTTTGCACATGCAACGCGTGCGTGCTATGCACAGGCACGCACACACGAGCAATTGCATGTGCGTGCACAGGAGAGCTCCAAAGAGACAGCTGGATTTCCTGCTCCAATCCCGCGTATGCACAGTGGGCGCCTGAAGACCAGCCGGGTCTCTGCAATCGCGCATGCATGCATGTGCAATCGCATGTGCGTGCTCAGCTGGAGGTAAGTTGGACGATAGCTTGTGTGCCCAGCAAGATGGCTCTGTGTGCCACCTGTGGCACCCGTGCCAAAGATTTGCCATCATGGTCCTAGACATAATATATTTTGAATTCAGCAAAGTATTTCACAGAATACTCCACAAGCTAGTTAAAAGAGGAATAGTATAACAATCAAATCATTATGTAGATGGGATAAAAATGACCTTAAAAAGTGGTCATCATAGATTTCTTGTTAAACTCTAATCTAGTCAATAATCCTGGGATTTTGAGGTAGTTCCCTCATTTAAATATTAACCAAGCCAACAAAGTCGTATATCAGATAAGATCATGGTGAAGCTGGGATAGGGGTGGGTACATGCATCTTGGTGCTCCTTCATTTCTCAAACAGTTTTTGATAGTATTTGACCCCAGCTGTTGGGGTTATGAGTCATTGTGTGGTAGTTATTAACCTCCTTCCTCAAGAGTCAGTTTCAGTCAGTGTTAATGTGTGGAGAGATCATGTCTGCACCTCCTCACTTATGGCATTTTTGGGTTTGATGCTCTCCCCTCTCATATTTAACATCTACATGAAACTGCTGGGTGAAATCATCCATTGGTGAAGGCTTAGGTATCATCAGTATGCAGATGAAATACAGCTTTCTATCGCAAACCCAAGCTACACAGGTGAAATTCTTGATGAGGAGTCCTTGCTTCCCTCTGAAATAAGGGGTCTTCGTTGATCTCTGAGCTTGGTTGTTTTCTTGCAGATGTTCATCATCCAAACTAGGTAACATCACCATCATAAGTATTGATGATGTTACATAGTTTGGGTAATGAAACATATGCAAGAAAACAACTAAGCTCAGAGAGCACCAAGGATCTTTAATTTCAACCCTAAATTACAAATGTTCTTCTTTATTGAAGTTGTTGATGTACCGGAGGGTTTCAGGTTTGGATGGTGGGGAACATACTGTACTTTGTTCAGTCCTGACAAGAGTGACTAGCTGTAGTTGTTTGTCCCTCCAAAATGGGGCATGTTATCACTGTTGGTTTAGGATGGGGCAGTACTCTCCCATTTTAAACCATTGTGCAACTTGGAGTTCTCGACTTGCAGCTATTGTTCAAAGAACAGGTAGTACCTGCAGCCAAAAACTGTAACTGTCTCCCCCGTCTGGAACAGCAGCCTTCTGGAGATATGGACTATTCCTTCTCTCCTGGGACTCCAGAAAGCTCTTAAAATCTGGATTTGTTTCCAGGACTGGAATTATATTTCTGGGGCTCCTGTTGTTACTTTCTGTTACTGTTACAATTATATACTCTGGGCTGTCTGTGTGGTTTTATGGGTTTTTTTTCTGATTTTGTACACCAGGGAGGGAGGTCAAACTCAAGGCTCGTGGGCTGGATCTGGCCCCAGGGTG
>JANHFJ010000633.1:62659-72734 GCA_032468195.1 Cerberus rynchops | reverse complement strand
TGCCCTCCAGAGATCATCAACCAACGCGACCAAAGCCGTCTCTGTGCTGTGGCCCGGCCTGAAGCCCGATTGGAGAGGATCCAGATAGACGGCGTCATCCAGATGCTGGGGAAGCTTCTTAATACTTCTTAATCTTAAAATTTGTTTTATTCGTCAATTCTTTTTGATCTTCCATGTTCACATTTTTTGTTTTTTGTTTCTTTCTGTGTAGAATATTATATATACTGTATGCCAATAAATAAAACAACAATTATTATCTCAGTGGCAATGCAAGTAGAGGAAAATTTGTGAATACCTATAATAAGTTAATTCTCTTTTATGACTTTTAGTCAACCAGATTCCATCTGTTTCTATATTATCTCCACCTAAAAATTCTTCAGCAATATTTCTGAAACAGCTCATGATATCACTAATACATTCTTATTATCCAAGATGATACAGTATGTTAATTCCAAGCCTTCTGCTCTCCAGTCATAAATGTTTAGTTAAAGAAATTAGGAAATAACATTTCAATTAGTAGATCATTTCATGCCATAGCAAATTTTAAACCATTTAAAAATAATCACAGATTACATATCACATTAAAAAAATCTGCACTGTCTCAATTTAAAACATTATTAGTATTAATGAGTAATATTAAATAATCCTCTGAAGAGGTGGGTTCTTGTCATCTTTTTCTACTGCTGATAATAATCCAGTCATCATAAGAAGAATATTTTTAATGTATTGGCCCAAGAGCAACCTTTGTTAAAGCAAAAAGTAATTTCTCCTGTCTCTTCCTCCCATTTTTAATGTATGGATTTAAGTAGTGGGGATAGAACTAAGCATTGCACATGCCATTTAGCATAGTGCTTATTATAAATGAATGTGCTTGTCTTTATTTTACAGCTGCAGAAGGGATGATATGCAGCCATTTATGCTCAAAAAATGGATGTTGGGGGCCAGGGCCAGATCAGTGTTTATCATGCAAACACTTCATCAGAGGAAAAACCTGTGTAAAGTCTTGTCACCTTTATGAAGGGTAAGTTATTTTTGCCTTTAGACTTTGTGTGTGTGTGCATGTGTTTTTATAAATATGTTCATACTTTTGAAATAACTATTGTTTATGGTGATAGAAGAAGCCATCTGTCATGCAGCAACTGGTAATCATAATTTGTGTTAGGCAGCAGCATCTTTTATGGGAGAATCATGCAAAAAATCTAGCTAAGATATTTCAATAGTCAAGTCTGCAATTCGTATATAATTGTATGTAACTGGACTAGAACATTGACTGCATGGGGATGGGTAAGTTTGGCCACAAGGAAGAACAATTGGTCATTCTTTTGAAAGTCACCAAGCTGGAACAAGGAAAAAATTTGCCCACACTTGTATTTTAAATGGAAGGTTGAAAAGCAACAACACCATATAAAAAGAGTTGACTAGTACTTTAGATGGGAAATGTAATGCAACAGATTGCAGAAGTTTGATATCTGTCAAAAGGAAGCCCCAAGAAAGTAGTGATGTTATCTGGTTCAATTCCTGAATGCATATTCCCTTGTCGGGGGAGGGGGGGAGAGATGAAACACATTGTCTCAAATCATTTCAATGAAGCTTTAAACCTTGTTTGTACCCACAACAATTTTGGTAACAAGTCTAGGTTGGGGGCTAGACAGCAAGGAATAGTTAATTGTGAGAAATAGTTTAGGTATGAGATTTCAATGTCAACAATATACATTTCCATCACAGTCCAAGGAAACTGTCAAGATCATGACTAATTGTCTGGAGATAATGAATTGAAAAAGATCTAATGAAATGAAACTGAATTCTGACATGACAAAAGTATTTTTGATCAGTAGACTTGATCTCAGCTTTGGAATTCAACTTCAGTTGAGTTAGGTAGCACCTCTCTGAAAAATACTGATTCATAGATTTTTCTTATTCCCTCTGACCTTGAATTTTAGCTGTTGTTGGTAGCCATAAGCAGTTTTACCAAGATGAGGCTGATTAACCAATGATATCTTTTAGGAATGTTGATCTGGTGTATTTTATTCCAACTAGCTCCTTGCAATGCACTCTTCAAAGCCTTTGAAGAATATATGGAAGTTAAAATTGGGCCAGAATACTCCAGCTCATTTGTCAATAATAATTATATATTCATAGCTTTCAATTTCTTTCCAGTAGAATTCCAACTGCTCTTAGTGGTGTCTGAGTTTAAGACTAGCTTATGAGAAAAGTTCCCCATGCCATTTACTGAGGTCAACTCCAGTTCACTCTAGTATGAAAGCCTTTTCAGTATCTGCATTTAGGTACAGAAATTCTTTTTTCTTCTATCCATGCCACTTCCTCACTAAAGTCTTATAGATATTGATAAGAATCTGCCTGAAACTGTTATTAGTTTTTGATTTTACCATTTCTTATTCTTCCTGATATACATGTATGTGTATGTATTTTTAGTGATGTGAAAATGCTGTACTTGCTATTTTAGTGTAAGGACTAGAAGAGAGAGTTTCTATCCAAGATATACAAAAGAAAACTAAATTAGTATCTGGGAATCAAAACCAATTTCTTTGGTTTTCTTTTCAAAGATCTGCAGTAAAAACTTTCCTGCAAAATTTTACTAACTACAATTGTAGCTGCATTCCTTTGAACAGCTCTGCAAAAAAATCAAAACCAATTATTGCAGAATAGAATTCCAAAAATTTGTAATTTATAGCTTCATAATTGTACTACTTGGTTTTTCCTGTCTACCTCTGGCTCACCAAAAGCCAGGAACTCTTACTTGCACTGTGGTGGCCACTTTCTTGCTGGTGGAGGGACAGAATGGCTGGATGACAAGCCATGCATTCTTATTATAATTCTTAAAAACTCTAAAGTGACATTCCCTTCTGTCTTTCTCCACCTGAAGGATATGGAGTACTTACCTTTAACAATATGATAATTTCTGTACATTGCAAAAGCCTACAGAATAAAGCTATTACTATATGGTGCCAGTCAGCCAAAAGGAAACTCTCAGTGGTATTTAGGAGTGAGGATAAAACTGCACATTTCTCCTTAACAGCTACAAAGCAAGGAGACTGCTGGTAGGGACAATGTAAATAGGTGACAAACAATGTGAAATCAGAAAGCTCTGTAGGCAAAACTTGTAGCACTATGGTTCCTGGGAGAAGCGAGAAAGCAAAGGAGGGTGAAACCTACTTCCTCTGTTCTGAGGGCAGAATTGCACCAGACCAAGAGTAATCTGTAAAACCTAAAGCTGATAAAAACAGTAATTATACAATTGGGAAACAGGTCAGAGCCTTTTCACTATGTCCTTGCTATTCTTGGGTTATTTTCCTCCCTCTTCAGCCTGGAAGAAACATACTGGAAATGATATTCAAAAGTGAGGATTCTCAGAGTAATCTGAAAATAGCCTTGGGTTTGGAAAGGCCATGACTAAAGTGAGGCAGTAGCTAATAGATGTAGACTACCAAAAAGACTTCAGTGTAATCCTTATGGTCTTTTAAAAAGAATCTAGCAGAGAGATCTTACAACCCCTTATTTAATGTCTGTAGATGGCATGAAAGATCATTCTCCTTGGTCAAGGGAAATTTAGCAATATACCTAGATCAAAATAGATCTTTTTCCATAGAAAATTGAAGTAAAAGAGACATCTAGCTATTGATTACTGTGTTGCTCTTTTTATATGTATTTCCATTTGGGCCTAATAATACCCTTTCTAATCAGATGTAATAGTAATAGTAAAATAAAGAATCATTATTATCAGTCCTCAATTAATACACTGCAGTTTGCTAAAAAAAATTCTAGTCATCTCCATATGTGATCAAATGTCAAAATGTTAGTAATTATTTTAGTAATGTAATTTTTAATTCTTTGCCAATAGTAGGATATTAATGAATGATAATTTTTAATCCCTGTTGTACTGAATTTTAATCTTAGATAAGTGGGTCTATGACTCTTTTTATAAACTAATCTATACTAGATGGTGTCCCCACAGTAACAAATTAGTTGGGAATGCACAGAAGACATAGATACTTCCTGTTCTTTCTATAATGTTAGATTTCTCAGGCCAAGAAAATATTGAACTATGATATTAGGCCAGAGGTGAAATTCAGCAGGTTCTAGCAGGTTTGCTAGAACCAGTAGTAAATTTTCTAAGCAGTTCGGAGAACCAGTTGTTAGAAGAAATCTCCTTTTGTTTTTTTCAACTTTACAGAGTTAATCCAGGAAAAAACCATTTTGGTGTTTCTAGCCTAATTTTTATTGCCCTGCTTACAGAAATTGCCCATCCAGTCACATGACCCCCCCCCCAGCCATGCCCACCAAGCCATGCCCATAGAACCGGTAGTAAAAAAAAATTGAATTCCACCACTGCATTAGGCCCCTGTTTAGAATTGATTATAGTTCCCATCTCACCAGCAGACTCAGTGGGACACGTAGAAGAACTCTAGCATCTCAATAGTATGATTCTTTTCATCTGATTGTATTTAACAACTGAGTGGCTAATAGACCATTCTTGCTTTGAATGCTGAGTCAATAGGTTATATGCACGCCTGGTGTTCTGTACAACCTCTGCAATTATTCCCAGGATGAAAGAACAGGAAATGAACATCCAAGGGCTGTTCCCACTAATAACACCCCTTTAACAGTGATAACTGTTTTAGCTTCCAAATATATGATTTATATAACTTCAGCTTCCCCATTATTTTTGCGCAAGCAACATTTTTAGATGATTTTTCTTTCTTTCTTTCACAAAGGAATAATTTGCTAGAGGTCTTTCAAGTGTACTAAGGAAGTAATCAGAGATAGAGAAAACCCTAGTGGTTGAAATTAGATCAGATATGTATAAAATAAGTCCCTTTATTTCAATAGATAGATGGTGTTTTTTCAACTACAGCATGTTTATTTATTATTTAAAACTGATATAGCTTCCCGTTTTATATCAAACTCTGGACAGGTCCCAATCAAAAAGGGCACACTGCATGTTTGCATAAATATATGTATGAAGTATAAAATAAGTATGAAATATTTTAGTATCTGTGTCTTTGCAAATGGTGAATAAAACCTAGTAGTGCAGCTTTTGCATGCTAATCCAGGGCTTGGGGTTGGGGATGTAATTAGAAAATTATCAAAGAGAAGGTTAGTTGCGGGGAGATAAACACTTTTGCTTGCAGAATAACAATCATGTCAGAAACTGAAGTTGCTCCCTGATTCTGTCACTTCTGGTATTTCTAAATTGCTTGTTATTTCCGCAGGGAATACAGAGAGTTTGCAAATGGTTCAGTTTGTGTGGAATGTGATCCGCAGTGTGAGAAGATGGATGGAAACAGAATAACTTGTAGAGGGGCTGTAAGTACTATCCATATACAGTCCAACATATAAACTGGTTATTATAGAAGACAGATTTGGGGGTCTTTTCCTTTCATCCTTTCTTCCTTTGTAAATTTATTAATTTTATTTATTTGCTAGGTTTATATCCATCCCTTTTTTCCATGAACTCAAGACAATGTACAATGCACTCTTTCTTTTTAATTTTCCTTACAATTTTAAACTTCTGAATTAGGCTAAGAGTATATGATTCTCTCAAAATCAACACTAAACATATTGTGCTCAGGAGGGATTTGAACCTGGGCATTTCTGGTTCTAGTTCTAATCTTAGTGGAAATACTGTGCTGAAGTTATGCATGTTCCCATGAAAGTTTTGCCTGGGCTGAAAAGAAATACAGATAGAATCTAATAAAGTATAACAATGATCTGCCTTTGTGAAAAGTCTCAACATAAGTCTTAAGGCAATGTGAGTTATTACATCATGTGTCAAATATTACACTTACTTGATATCTCTCAGTAGCTCTTGGGGATCTCCAAACTGAAACAGAAATGTGGATATTCTGTGTTTCTTCTTTCTACGTAGGGACCAGATCATTGTATCAAATGCTTTCATTTTAAAGATGGCCCCAATTGTGTTGAAAAATGTCCTGATGGCGTACAAGGGACAAACAGCTTCATATTCAAGTATGCAGATGAGGATCGTGAATGTCGTTCTTGTCACCCAAATTGTACCCAAGGGTAAGTTTACATTTACATATGTTAAAAAAATAATTGCTATATGTGATACCTTCAATCCATTTTGCTGTACCACTTGATGAATAAAGTGATTTGTCTAGACTCTAGTACATTACATTTTTATCCCCAAGTCTTTCAGTATGTCTCTGTGGATGGCAAGATGATGATGAACCAATATCTTTATTATAATACTCGTTCCGAGTCTGAGTTACCACACCCTTTACAGTCTCTTTTCTCCCTTTTGCTGGAATGGGGGAAATGGCCAATAAAGATAATCTGAACTAAAAGAGCAAAAGTATGCTTTAGCGTGTGTTTGCCTCAGCATATTAAGAATGCTGTGTTAACTGTCTCTCCTCCTTTAGTGAAGATTTGCCTTCCTTAGAGTGATAGTGCTATTTTCCATGTGACTCTAATGAAGAAGACTGTTAGATTACATGAACAGTTGCATTAAAGTGCAGAACTATAGTTAAATGTATAGAGAATAAGTATGATAAAGATGTGCTGCCTTGCATTTTAACTGAACTTCAGGTGCCTTACATGCGAAGGTGAAGGTCACAGTTGATCTTTTATCTCCCTGTATCTGTGTAATGTATGTATAAATGATGATAATTTTGAATACAGGATTTTAAACAGAAAAATGGACTGAATCTTTGTTTTCCCTTATGTTATTATAAAATGCAATGCAATGCAAACCTGGCCTAATTCAGCATGACACCAAAGGATGCACACCTTCTTTTCTATTCTATTTCCCTTTGTATTGCAAAACCTCAAGATTTAGAGGCTGAGGTTAGTGTTAACAGAGAGAGAAAATTGCCCCCTCTTTTTGCAAAACCTTTTGATTGAATTGCACGCATCAACTATGATATATAAATAAGAAATTTATTAATAAAAAAAATAGAAGCTTAAAGTTGGAAGGAATCATTAAAATCTTTTCTAGTAATCCAATCATCTTTGTTGCCATTCTCTGAATTGGTTTAAAAATAATTTCTATGAATTTTTTCTTACAGCGTGATGTCTGACCTGGATATGATATTAAAGATGGGATCTGATCAAAGCACAATAGAGTGGAATGATTTCCCATGAATTGAAAATTATATTTCGGTTAATGCAGCTTAAAATAAATCTGTCTTTTTTACAGCCACTTCATAGTTCCAGCTCTTATTAAATGCAATCAAGTACTTTTAATTTAAAAATGGAATATCTTTTTAACATTTAGTGCTACCAAGTATTCCCAATCCAATATTTGTGCATTTGATTTTTATTTCAAAAGGGAATAACTTTGTACTTATCCCTACTAAATTTAATTCTGTTACTGTAAGCCCAATTTTCCAATCTAGCATCCACAAGTTTTTAATTACCTACAGATCTGATAAGCATTCCCTCTACCTTTTCATCCAAATCATTAACAAAAATGTTGAACTGTAGATGACCCAGGATTGATTGTTGTGGCACCTCATTCAGTCACTCTTTCCAAATTGATGATGAGTTATCAATGGACATTACATGAATATAAATTCCAATCCATTTTTTAATCCACTTAGTTGTGATATCATCCCATCCACAGTGAATGATAAGCATGTCTTGGAGTACTTTGTTAGATATTTTGCTGAAGACCTGAAGGACCCCAGTCTCAATGCTGCCCAGGAACAAGTTAAAATCTCCAAGAAACATAAACTTGGGAATATCAGGAGTAGCAGTCCCACTTGTTCCCTTGACAAATTTATGCAGACCTCATTTAATTACTAAACTATATTCAAGATGCTTCCATACTGGTCTTTTTATTATCTATTCCAGAATCTTCCAAAATCTGGATGTTATACTGACTGGGTCTGAAGTTTGCTGAATCTTTGTTTATCACTTTTTGAAGATAGGAGCATTTGCTCCAATCATCCGACAATTTGTCAGTTATCCAGAATTATTTAGGAAAGTATACAAGAGTATGGTCACACCATCAATCAGTTTGTTTCAGTATTTTAGGATGCAATCAATCTGGTCCTAAACTAATTGAAAATAAAGATATGGTATCCGGCTATGGTTAAAACTTTCAAGCTTTAATTCTGCCCTTTCATTGTGTTCTCCGCAGAACACCCAGGTTTGTTAAACAAGGTTGAAATGAAATTAAAAAATGAATATAATATCTCTGCCTTTTCTGTGGTATCCACTGTATTAGCATTTTGCAATTTTCATTGAGCAGCTGTTATACCAAGCTTTATCTTTTCCTTTCCTTTTGAACATATCCCCCCTCCCCCCATAAGCCCTTTCTTTCTATTAGCATCCTGATACCAGTGCTGCAATGTCAGATGATCTATCTGTGGTCTTCCTTTACATCCTGGCGTTTTTTTCCTGTTTGCTATATGTGATTTTCAGATCTTCACTGAGCTTTCTATTTAGCCACACTGGCTTTGCTTTCCTCAGTTTCTTCTGTACACCAGAATTATTTTCACTTCTGCTTTTAATAAGTTTTTCAAAAGTTTGAACTTTAAGAATTCTCCTCAATTCCCTTCTTTTTAACTTCTTCTATCATGATATCCCACTCATGTTGCTCTGTGGTTTTTAATCCTCATATTTTATAAAGTCAAAGATATGTGTTTGAATATCTTAAGTTTTACAATAGTTTCTCTTAACAAGAAGAACTTGAGTGTTATGTCTTCCCCCAGTCTTCCTCCTACTTCTGCATCCTCAGTTTATTCTAATTACTAGAGTTAGTGAAGTTGAATTAGTGTTGGTTAGAATATCTTTATAAAGGCAGTGAAACATCTTTATATTGTTTTTTCCTTCTTCAGCAACAGCACCATATTAATTGAATAAAGTGTCATCAAAAGAGAAAACCATTATATCTGGCAACCAACATAATCTGCAAAGGTTTTGCTTTTAGGCATCTGTGATTACATTTCCGCTTCAGTTTTTATGATACATGACTTGTGTTTAATACTCCTTTTCTAAATCTATTAAAATGGCTCTTGTTTGCTATGAATGCCCCTTGTGTGGAAGTATTCCCAATGCTTCTTATGATGAAAGTTGGCACAGATTCATGACTCATTTGTATTTATTTAAGATCCTTCTCCTTGTTTCTGATTACCATGTTTGGGCATTAATGTTCACACAGCAGATGTCATGAAACACCATTAAAACAAAGTACCCTTTTCCAGAAGACTTCAATGGAATACATTTCAAAGGATAATGCTGATGCTTGAAGAACCAAGCCCTTTTGTAAGAGTACTTTCTGAATGAATCATTTTTAAAAAGCTACTAGACTTGCTGAATTTGATCCAGGTATCAACCAAATGTGTTGATTAGAAAATGCTGCAGAAATAATTCAGTCAGTATTAGCCACACTTAAAAATGGAAACCAGATTATTTGTAAAACAGTACTAAACAGTATGAAAGTAACCTGCAAGTTGTAACTATTGTGAATTCTTTTTTAAAGTACAGGCTAAGAAAGCTAGAGGGAATTATAGTTTACGGAAGCTTTTCTTCTCTGTAAACACTTGCAAACTTTGTGCACTTTTTTCTTAGTTGGGAATCCTCCTTTCTTTAAACCTTGTAGACGAAACAAAAATAAAAAGTTAATAAAAAGAACCAGTAACTTGATTTCTATTTTACCATCTCCATAAACTTCTCAACCATTGGAACCTGTTCTGCCATGGTGCACATGACATATAATAACATATTTTTAAAATCAAGCTTGATTCCTGATGATTTCATAGAAGTGCCTTTGCTGTGCCTATGCCTTGGCAACAGAGAAAGTATAGAGAAGAGCATTTTCAAATCCAAAGAAGATTTTTTCCCACTACTTGGCATGTTTTTCCCACTACTTGGCATGTTGAAGGCTTGGCATGCCTTCAGCTGAAGTTGTGTGACTTTTGAACATTTAATATAGACCACTTGAGTTATTCTGCAATGAGACTGTTGGACAATCTCTAACAAAAACCAAGAGACAACCAACAAATTAATTTTGTAAAATAATAATTCACAAGAGGCTTTTATTGTTTTGCTGCTAAAATTAAAGCAGTAAATAATTCAATAAAATGTTGAT
>JANHFJ010000633.1:0-10753 GCA_032468195.1 Cerberus rynchops | reverse complement strand
CACACACACACACACACACACACACACACACACACACACACACACACACTGTAAGGCACCAGAGAAAAAAAGGCAATCCCAAAATTAGTCCTCCAGGAGCAGCTGTTATTTCATTTGTGGCTAAAGTTAGAGAATGGCAGGGTTCATTGCTCAAAGATGGAAGGTTGGAGAACTCTTCTCCCTCTCTATATTCTTATTGGTCTACAGGTAGGAGACCAACAATTTAAAACAGAAATACTCATTCCATTATATGGGATGGAAAAAGATGCTAATAAAGAGATGCTAATATTTCTTCTTGACCTCATATAGGGTTGATGAAAGAATAGAATATTAATTTTAACACAGAACAAATGGTTTTAATGGATCTGTTCTTTCTGCTTCTACTTCTCATCACCCCACTCATTTTTTGCCATTAGTTACACTTAGATCGTAATCTACCCCTCCAAAACCATGAAAAAAAGCTTGACACCATTTCAAAAAGATTTCAAAAAAATAAAAGGTTAAGACATCTGTTATATCTCCCTCCTTATAATTAGTGTCTTGTTCATCTACTTTTTTATATAAAGCAACTATTATGCAAATATTCAGCAATTTTGTTTCCAATTCTTCTTTGTACTTGGATGAGCAATTTTGTGTAATTCTAATTCAACTGCTTCTATCACCTCACCCTGTAATTTTTTTTTCCTGTTCCCTTCTACCCTTCCATCTTGGATTTATGATGATGGTGAAGATGATTATAATTTTGTAGAAGGGGTGGTTATTATGAAATATGTTTTTGCTTAGTGAATCAAGCTTTAAGGTGTTCATATGAAATAAAGTCACATCTTTTATAAAGTTCTTCTTTTATAGAGGAATCCTCACTTTCTATAGTATAAATATTAGAAACAGTCATTTGTAGATCTATGTGAATTAAATCTGATCCTATTCTAATCACTCATTCAATTTAGTTAATTAAGTCGATTTTATTCAATTTTAGTTATATTTCTTTTTGCTTTTCATCTTTCATGTCTTTATTTTCATTGACTTATTCTTTATTGCTATCCTCTCTGTTTTCATTGTCAAATTGTTCTAATTCTTACGCATTTTTTTCTAACATTTAGTTGGAATCTGTTTTCTTCTATCTTAAATCCACCATGTCATGTCCTATGCACTGGAATGAGAGAACAAATCTCATCTTTTTATCTGACATAATATAAGGTGTATAAATAAGTTTATCAATCTTTTTTCATAGGTTTAGTTTCTAACCCCCAACCATCTTTGATGATCCTTTGTGGAACTTTGCTGAATTCTTTTTTAAATCATAAAGCCCACAGTAGAATAAGATTTTGGAAGTAAGGTTGGACAGATAAAATAAAAAGGAATGATTACTTCTGGTAAATTGAAAATTATACTTTAGCTGGTGCACTCTAGAATTAAATGTGCCTTTTGTGTAACAGTAGCAGAACTTATACTGAATTGATAATCAACTTCTATTCCAGCATTTTTTTCTTCTTTTTCAAGCCAGGTATTCCCCACCTATACCTATGCATTGATTTTTATTTCCTGACTGAATGCTGTATCATATACAGCTTTGATGAGCATTCCTTCAAACACTTTATCCCAATCATTAATGAATAGGGTGGCCCAGAACTGACCCTTGTTATATCCATTTGATCTTTATTTATTTAAGCTGCCTCTGAATACAATTTTCAATCCAGCTATGAATTTATTCAATTATGATGCCATCCAGCACACACTACCTAAGCAGTGTATCTTGGAGAAACTTGTCACATGAGTTACTGGTTTTGAGCCAGGTTTTGCTTAATCTGTACTTGTAGCTTTGGCTTTTCCTCCCCCGGTGTAAAACTTGCTTTTCTCCACATTAAATTTGTTGGTTAGGACCCATTGTTTAAGTCTGTCAAGATTTTTTTTGATCCTGAGCTTGTCTTCTGGGGTGTTAGCTATTCCTGCCAGCTTATGTGTAGGGTTGCAGCTCATCTGTGGGGTCCTGTTATTGTTTATCTATTTCTTATGCATGTGTTCTTTTAAAATATTCTCTAAATCTTTTATACAGTCAGATTAGTTTTGTTTTGATCCACAGAATTATCTGAATCCTTCAGATTGCCAAACTGAATATTTACCCAATCAATGAATCCAATGTAGATCCTAGTGCCAGTTTGTGACATTTCCATGCTGTTATACCCATTGCAAAATGCAGAATATCATGTTATATCTATGCCTTTCAGGTGAAGGAACAGTATTAAAATGAGAATTTTTTTATAAAATCAGTAAAGTTGAATTAAGATACCATGGGAATGCAGTTAATATTGTACAGTCCTTTCTCCTTCAAGCAGGAAGAAAAATCCCCATTGAGTTCTTTAAAAGAAGATTGTGTAACTAATCAAAATGCCAATGTATCTAAGTTGTGCCTCTAAATCAGGTTGTCCTAGGAGTTTATATGTTTTGGTTTCTTGTCAGATACATTTTTTGCAATTGGATAAAAACATGAACAGTATTGAAACTTGATTCTTCTGGGACCTTGGAGAGATGACTTTTCTATGGCCATCCTTGCCCTCTCAGATAATCTTACCCACAACACATTTAGGAAAGTCCTAAAAATGTAGCTCTTTCATCTAGCCCTGGAGCAGGGTGACCTTGTACTGATACTGGGATTTTATTTCTTGCTGGTGTTTTTTCACCAATGTAATACTATATTGTTGTTTATTACCGTACATTTTATTGTTTTAATATGCTTGGACTTGGTTGGAAGATTGAGGTGACTTACTATATATTCAACAAGTAAACAAGAAATAATTTTGCTGAAATCTGCTTTCTCCGAGGAAATTCCATTAAAACAGTGTCTATTCAGCAAGGTTTTCTATAAAAAACATATGAAGATTTTCTTTTTAAAAAATTCTGAGAAAATTGATGGAAGGAATGATATGCAACAGCGGTAGTTTGGGATTTAAACTAATCCACATATCCTTAAATAATGCAAAAAGAACAAACTATTAAAAATCACATTACAAAAACATTAGCAATATAACTCAAAGAAAGAAATAAAATTAATCATCCATGAAATGATTAAGAGAATAAAAGGTACTAAAATAAGGGCAGCCAAGTATCTCTGGGAACAATATTCTATAATCAGGTTAGCATCAGCAGAATAGAGCCTATTATCAGATAGTAATCTGAGCTTTGCTATAAGATGAAGTTCTTAAAAGAATGTGCTGGCTCACAGGGAAGAAAATGGACTTTCCTGAATTTCTTATTTGGCAATTCTGTACTTAACGGGAAGCAAAGAATATTCTTTGTATTAGAACACTGAAATGTAATTTCAATTTTTCCCATTTCTTTTAGGAAGCACTTATAATGGCAAGTATGGACCATCCACATCTGGTTCGGTTACTAGGAGTCTGTTTGAGCCCCACCATCCAACTAGTCACCCAGCTGATGCCCCATGGTTGTTTACTAGACTACGTGCATGAACATAAAGATAACATTGGTTCCCAGGTTTTGCTGAACTGGTGTGTTCAGATAGCCAAGGTAAGCCATTATTTATAGGCCTGTCACTCATTTTCACTTTAGATTTCATACTGTTTTGAGAAATGGGGGGTGTTTGGTTTGGTTTTAAATTATTTCTGTGCAGCATTAGGCTAATTTATGAATTATGAATTTATGAATTACATGGTTCTAAGAGGACAGGGGAAATTTCAAATTTTTTACTAAATTGTAATATATTTTCTTTCATTGAGTATTATACCTTTCATTTTTAGTATTGATATAGTTATTTTTCTGAAGCAAAATTAGTATCTGCCAATTATCACTTTTTGAAATTGTCTGATAAAGCGGTCCCCAACCTTTGCAGCTTGGCAGCCATGGAGGGGGACAGGGGAATTGTGTCACAAGAGCAGTGCATGTGCATGCAGCTTGACTTCTACAAGCAGCAGGCTGGCACACATGTGCAAATTGAGCTGTGCCTGTGTGCTGGCACGCCATTCAAACAAGTTGAGCTGAGCATGCAGGCCTGCTAGCCCGCCGCTTGGGGCTTGGTTCCGAATAGGCCATGGCCCAGTAGTGGGCTACAGCCCAGAGGTTGGGGATCTCTGGTTTAATAGAATATAATTTTAAAAACAAGATATTCTAGCTTGCTGGATTATGGAGAAATTTGTGTATACAAGAAATAGTTGCATTTTGACAAATTTAATCACCCATGCTTGAAACTGGTCGAACAGTTTGACAAAGGAATCCAGAGGAATTAGCCTCTATGATAATACTAAGTGATATATTGGACTTTATGTAGTAGAAAATGATCATCTTTATCTATTCATATTTAATTACAATTTAATTAATTTATATTAATACATGAACTCAAATGGTATATATCTGTACTTTTCAATATTATAGTTCAGGACATATATAGGAGAGAAATGTGCACAGAAATGTTTTTGTTAAGTAAAAAATTGGGAAAAATTACTTATATATAAGGTGGTTATATAATGCTGTATATTTGTTATATACTATATGTTAGTATGCATTACTGCTGTTATATGTTATATATACTATATATGTTCATGATTTTTTTAATATGTTTTGCTTTTCTGGACCAGAAAATATCTGGCTTGCAAAGGAAATAATTTATTGCATGTAGGGAAGGCTAAAAATGTCAACTGGTCTACAATCATTCCAAGTGCAGTTATCTTTTGGATTTCATACTTGGGCCAAACAGTTCAGCTCAAAAAAGTTATATTTTTTGGTTTTGTATAAAAATGCCCCAAACAATATATATATATATATTTCTGGGGAATTAATTGTAATATCAATTTCCAAATTCTCAAGTCAAGTCTGCTTGATTAGAAAATTAAGTGCCATTCAGGGGTTTCCAGAGAATCTTGTTCCTTTTGTACATTCAACTTCGCAACACGAAAAGGGATGTGGCATGCATTGTGACATGTGACACTGCTTTTCTCAATAGGATCTGCTCCCCTTGCCTTGCATTCTGCTGTGACCACTGCTGGTCACATTACAGAATATGTGAAAAGAATGTCATATTAGAATATCTTCTGGATCCAATTGTGTAAGATTAATTTCTGTTGCTGCAGCCTCAGAAAGTGGGATGTGAACACCTGTTTAATAAGATGTTAATACCAGAAACTTTGGAAGTAAACTTCTGCATCCCTTCCTCAAAAATGTTCTCTAGGCTCTTCCAAAACATTTTCTTCCAAAAGACTAATACTGCCTTTTTGGGTGAGGTGGTCAAAAAGATGATAACCAATCAACTTCAATAGTGCTTGGATGAAAGGATTTTCTGCATTCATTTTAATCTGCCTCCATCGTTGATTGAGTTTATATCTGATCTATACTGGAACAAGAAAGGAGAGTATAGCCCTGATGATTTACCTGGATCTCTTGGTTGTTTTAGATAACATCAATCATTACATTCCCTTACAACAGCTCTGTTAAATGGGATTTTGGCATTTGTGATACAGTCGTTCTTCTCCTTTATTTTTAAACTACTGTAGGAAGTAATTTAGGGATTTGTAATTATTATATTTCAGATTCATTTCAGCAGATGAGATAAGGCTGTGGTCAGAAGTATCATTCAGAGTTGAAGACAGACCAATTGATAATTGGGTCTAATAAGAGCTTTAATGACTATATTTTCTGAACTTACAGTACCCAATGATTGCATAATTAATTTTCTTATGGTCAACTTTTGTAGCACATCTAGTTTACACTTTGAAGCATACCTAGTCTACATTTTAGTTTTAGTCAATGAAACAGATACTGTTAATAAAACAGATACTGTTAATTTTCATACAGTTTAATTATAGAACCGTTTTGAAGTTAAAGTACAAAAACTAATAATTCAGTAAGCCTTATTAGAATGTGGTTTTTCTGAATAGTATTTCTACTTATGGTGGTAAACAAAACTATTCACTTTTGGAGTACGTGGCCAAAGTTGCTTTGCCAAACTGCACTGTTTTTACTCTCAGGTATAGATTTCCTAAAGCAATTCAGCAAGATTTATTTTGCCTGTCTAGAAGCTGCCCAGACCACAATCCAAAATACCCACTGACCCTTTTAGACAGTTTTTTGTATGGCCTGAAGTTGTTTTGGATGTTTGCTTTTTATTAACTGTATCTTCATCTACATCAGTTTCTGGTGACAGTTTTCTGTGCTGAGACTGAAGAAGAAGGAACAAAAGGTCTTTAGTTTTATTGTGAATTTTGTTATGTGAATGGTTTAAAATGAGGTTATCTCTGCTGTAGTAGGCATCAGCCCTACTGTGTTTGTCTTTGTCTGCTTTGGTGCAGTGTTATTTATTAAAGCTTCTGGTTCAGAAGATAAATTGTTTGGTATGAGAGTTTCTTTCCAGCTGTCTCAAATTGTGTATGAAAAGCTACAAATACTGGAAAGAATCTCACTCTGCCAGGAGCAATATGGTTCTCCCAATATCATTTTTGGAAGGAGGTTAATTGGTTAATATTATTGAAAATGATCCATTTAGGATTGAGATCTTTGTGTCATTTTGTACATCAATAGTGTTTATATGTTTTAAAAACAAAAGAGGAATTTAATACATTTGCCAGAAATTTTTCTTTCCCAGAAAAATTTACCAAAAATGTATGTTTTTATATGCCATCAGACTCATAGTGCAATCTGTTTTTGCCTGTTTTGAAATAAATTCCACTGAATTCATTGGGAGAATGGAACAGAGCAGAGCAGAACAGAACAGAACACTTTATTTAGCCAAGTGTGATTAGACACTCAAGGAATTTGTCTCCAGTGTAGAAGCTCTCAGTGTACATGCAAAACAAGAGTAATAATAACCATCATAATAATACAATGAAGGGGTAGTAAAAAGTTAAGAAGAATAATTACACTACAGACGTAAAACATGGATAAATGTACACAGACATTAGACAGTACTGTGAGAATTAGGTGTTCAGCAGAGTAATGGCATGAGGGAAAAAACTGTCCCTGTGTCTTGTTGTTTTGCATGTAGTGCCCTATAGTGTCATCCTAAGGGGAATGAGTTGAAACAGTTTATGTCCAGGATGTGAGGGGTCTGTAGATATTTCTTTAGCCCTCCTTCTGACCTGCGCAATATACAGATCTTCTATGTGATGCAGATTGAAATTATTTTATCTGCAGTCCTAATTATCCAGTGAAGTTTGCACCTGTCCTCTTTGGTTGCTGTACCAAACCAGACAGTTATAGAAGTACAAATGACAGATTCAATAATTTCTCTATAAAACTGTATCAACAGCTTCTGGGGTAGTCTGAACTTCCTGAGTTGATGCAGGAAGAACATTATTTATTGTGCCTTTTTAATGATGATTCTAATGTAAGGTGTCCATTTTACGTCCTGGAAGATTATAGAACCCAGAAACTTGAAGGTCTCTATTGTTGATACTATGCTGTTGAATATTGTAAGAGTGGTAGAATAGAAGGGCTCATCCTAAAATCCACAGTCTTATTCCCCAAAGCCAAGGTATAGTGGCTTTGATATTTCTGAATGTGTTCATAACACATTAAGAAGCTATGATAATTGGAATCTGATTTTGAAAATTCTATCCTATTTCAATTATTTATGAGGGCATGGATACTGAAATAATATTTTGATCCTTTCCCCCCCAGATTATTAAACATCCTTTCATATTTTGTAATCCAATAATTCTATAGCCATATTATTCATAATAGTAATAATAACAACAAGAAGAAGTCACAGTGATAAGTAATTTTGTATATTAGGAAGTCACTGAGATCCTAGGGGATATCCTTTTAACATCTTTTGGATAGAAAAGAATTCCAAAATTACATTAACAAAGTGTAAATTGGGAGAGAAAGTACAATAATACTAGCCTAAAAACAGGACTTTTTTTTCCTCAGAAAAAAGTCAGTTTGTTATTGCTCTATCTCCATGTAACTTGCTCTCCTTTAGTTTAAAAGACTTTTTTCATTTGCAACTCAAAATGGAAATGCATTGTTCAGGCATCTACTAATAAATCCACTAGTTTTCATACATTCATGGATTAATTGAACATTTTTGGGGAGAATGTTGCCTTCCTCATCACAAAATTAACAGAAAATGTCAGAATTTTTGAAGAAATCACCTATCGGTAGGGCTGATCCAAGGACTATAGGACTATCTCAAGTGACTTGAGTGTTCTGGAATGTTCTTTTAATAGATCTCAGCATAACAACTTGGAGATGATGAGTTGTTTCCAGTTTTATCTACTGTACATACAGTTTTGAGGTGTGAGACATTTAGAACTTGTCCTTTTTGGTTATTCTGGAAGTTGATGAAAACCATATGTCATGCTACTAACTGAGTACTGAATTGCTGCTGTCATACCGTATCCATCAAGAGTAGGTATAGCACAAATGTGTGGAATTGATGCCCCTAAGGGATAAACCAAAATGAAATTAGTTAATCTTGCATAACTTAACTGTTACTTTTATATTACCATATCTCTATGCATGTTAATACTGAGATCAAGATACTCACCTAGTATTCAATAGGATTTCCATGGTTACACTAGCTTAAAAATCAAGTTCAAGGAACATTATAGCATTTTCTACACCTCTCCTGTGTGAATCAGCAGCCATAGTGATTAGCACAGAGAGAACAAGCCTTCACAGTTAAAATAGTTTTCTAAGATTAGGGCCATTTGGCTGCATTGTTAGAGAAGAGCCTTTTTCCTTTTATTCTCCTTGGCAGCATTTGATTGATAAGCAGGCTAGTTAAAAGCAGCTTTCCTTATTTTGAAGCAGCCAGGAGTAAAAGATGGGCAGACTGTGTGCAGTAGGAGGAAGCAAGGGTGAGCAGAAAGGTTGAGAAGAGGTAAAGACATGTAACTGTGGTTCAAGGTCTTTCTTTCTTTCTTTCTTTCTTTCTTATTAAGCAGCTCTGGCTTACAACTTATGAAAAGCCTGCTGGGAAGTGTACAAAGGATGAGGTTAATGATGGTCATCTATCAGCTGCTCAAATTTGAAAGTTCAAGATGTCTCTATTCCCAAACTCCATGCCATGACAGGGCTAATTGTATAATTATTATACTGCACCAACAATATACTTAAGCTAGTAAGGAGCAGGACTAAAGGCTATTTAATTGCCACTCTGGGAGAGTTCATTTACCAAAGCAGAGTTTACTAATAGAGGCACTCTGATAAGAAGTGTAGTCTAGCACATGAAACCCAAAATACAGTATCCAGCTCTACATTTTTTTTCAGTGATATTATTTCCATTTTGCTGTTGGTTACAGGCTGTGAATCAATTACCCCTTGATCTAAAAGCTTCAGGTTTGCCCTTTTGTACCCTCCCTCTGCCATCTTTGCATTAGGCAGGCAACTCACTGCCCAGCTCCATCCCAGTTATACTAGGGATGGCAAAAAATAATGTCAAGCAGCAGGTCTTTATAGTCTTACATATTTTATATATTTATATTTGAAGAATAAAAAAAAATCAATTAATTACATACAAACAAAAAAGAGAGGTGATGCAGAAGGGTGACTAAAAAGAATCCCTTTCCCAGCCAATGTCCCTTAAACATTTGTTTCTTTTATATAGCCATCTTTCTCACCTAAGTGACTCTGGGAGGGCTATATCATTCAGTTAGTAGGCTGAAACAAATGATTTCTCGGGGTGGAATCTGGCTTCATGTGAGCCTGGAAAAAGGCTTATACCAAAGAGCAGTCATTGCTCCAGATCAGGCCAGATCATTTGCAGAACTAAGGGACAGTTTTAGAGCAAAGAATTAAAGGACACTAAGAATTCGTGCTTCCCTGCCTCCAAACAAAAAACATTATAATAAGGTGGGAGTGGGGATGTGGGGGCTATCTTGGTCCAATTAATTGAAAAAGGAAACAGGCAGCCATTATATTGTACATCTTTTCAAGCAAGGTAACTATGAACAGTTAGATTTAGTGAAGAACTCTACACATTTATTTCCATTCTTAAGATTTCTGTTTACATAGTCACATCTTGTATTTGCTAAGATGCATAATGCAATATACAGCAATCTATGGACATTTGTAGTGCCCTCACAGCATCACCAGCTATCACTGGAGTGATATAATGCCTGCCTTTATTGCTATTATTTTGGAACAATGATGGATAATGATAATTCTACTGGTGACTATAAGTTGCTAGCAGATAAATAACTTAAATTCGATAACATGTACTATAACTCATAGTATTTTCTGTATTGTACATTCTTAAATCTATTACTGTGTTTAGTCATTTATTCTAGTAATCTTGTCACTCAAGGGAAAAATGGGGAAAAGGAAAGAAAAATCTTGTTCAACATAATTGAATTGAACAGTCTACTTTTGCATCAGATGATGTGGTCCAGTTTGTTTATGTACTTTCTTCACTCATACAGATGGTCTAGTTAGTAGAAAATTAATATTATATTCTTACAATTTAATATGTTTAATATGAGGCTATCATACAATAGCTGCACTCCCAGAGTAGGCTGTTTGTAAATCTGTTTGTAATATCTGACAAAGATCATACATTTACTGCATAGTGACTGAGTGTTAGTGTGTTTTCCTTATATGTCTATCATTTCCATCTTTAATAAAAACATGTAATGATATTTATTTCAAATTGAATGGTTACACCACAATGTCAATATGGGATGGCTGACTTGAGGTGGGGGGGTGTCCCTCTGGTTGAATTATGCCCGCCTGGGTTTCGAGTTTTTCATCGGCTGAGGGCTCAGGGAAGGGGTGGGGGGTGGCGGTGGTTATTAAGGAAGATCTA
>JANHFJ010000627.1:173898-184759 GCA_032468195.1 Cerberus rynchops | reverse complement strand
TGGTTACAGTACATACAGTTTGCATTAATTTCAGTTTTTCATTGGTGATTCAGGTATTTCCGAAGTCATGCTGAATGCTAATTAATGCTTAAATGAATACAAGTGTTAGGTGTATATTAAAAATCTTACTACAATATAAACACATGTATCAACACTAGGACTAGTAATGGTGGCCTGACTAAAAGCTAGAATAGAGGTAGAAATAAGAAATAGCGGGAATATTAGTATACACATTTTCATATGATAGAATAAAAGCAAGAGCTAGATGGGGAGGATAAAAGTTGAAATATGGTATTACTATGTATGCTCAAATAATATTGTGATTGGCATTAGAATGGCACATTGAAATATTGAACAACTAAATAATGAAGGATTATATCTTAATACAAACGTGTATTAACACTAGGACTACATAAATTTGACTAATGTACTAAACACTACTATATTATTATTATTTGTTCCAAAAGGAATGATACCCAGATGCCACACTGTTCATATATTATTGTTGATATATATTTAAAAGCAAACTAAAAAATATATGCAAAAAAAATCTTACTACAAAAGATACATTTTTTTCAAGTTGTTACCTTTTCCCACTCCAATTGCTGCTGCAATTTCAGTCCAGAAACCCAAGGCTTTGTGCACTTTTGTACAAGGATTATTTCGTTTTTGAGATAATTAACAATGTATTTATAGGATATTGAATGTAGGTTTTATTATAATATAAATTTTTATTTTTGTAAAATGAAATCAATTTCTTTTACATACTATTGTCAGAAACTTTTTTTAAAATTAAAATATAACTTGTAATTCACAGCTTTTTTAAAAAAAGTATCCTGAGTATAGGATCAGTATTCCCCAAGTGAGTCTACTAAGAGGGTAGCTTTGAGTCTATGTATTTTAAGTTATATACCATTATTTCAAAAATTAAATAAGATAATATATTCTAGGTCTGAAACCCACCAAAGGCCATTTGGCAACTGTGCATGAACATTCTACTGAAGTGCTAGAAAAACATGGTAAGTAGAATAGTTGTATCTTGATTATTATATTCCTAGCAGCAAAATAATTGCACTTACTAACTCTAACATAGAAATATTTACACAGATATTTATGATCTTCAGTTGCTAAGTATCAATTATGTAATATACAAGTGTCTATGGGATGTAAGTATTAAAGAAAGGAATGATATTGTTTGATAGCAGCTCTACTTGAATATTATGTGTCAATTGTTTGTGGACAGAATACAAATTGAGCCACTTTTAGTTTAACTGTTCAGTGAACTTTCATAACACAAAAATGGATTGCATACATTTTGTATGTCTAAAATGTATGACCATCCACCTGTTATGCTTATTGGTACAATAATTTATTTGTATACTAAAAATATTCCTGCTTATTTCCTTAGAATAATGCTAAAACTAATTTTATGGCTATTAGCTCTAACTAAATGAGTTTTGGTCAATTTTTACAACAAAAGTTTACCAAAAAAATCCATCAAGTTTCTTTGTAGCACAATTTTGTTATATCTGAAAAAAAAAGCCATGCTGAAACTGAAACATGATGTTTGCTGTAGTTTCTAATACATAATTTTAAAGAATCATTTAGTCTGTTTTTTCTACCTAAGAGCATAGGGCTCTTATGAGTGTCATGTTTTCTACTAATATTTCTGTATTGCTAGCTATTTATTTTTCACTAAAGGTTATATGAGTCATTAAATGCTTCCCACTTACTTCCTTACAGTTACCTGAGGCAAAAGATACAAGGCAACTAATTCAATTATACCTCTCTTCTCTGACCAAATTTCAGATTCTAAATGCACCCTGTAGATTGAAAAAGACTGCATGCAACTGCTGTTTCCAAACAAACAAAGTTGTAGTCTCCAATTGGACTCCCATATATGTATAGCAAAATGCAAGAACCTAGCATTCTATTTATATAGGAATTCAACCAGATGCATATGAAAAAAGTCATAAACAGAATATGAATGCAAAGCCCTTTCTTTCCATTTTAACACAAGGAGTAATATTACTCAGAGGCACTAGCAGCTTTTTTGAGAATAAGGGTAGAAGCCATTTAATAGTTTTATTCCTAATATTTTAAAAACAGTTTATTAGATGGCTCCAGTACTTATTAAAAAAATCCCTAATAAAATAGCAGATCACTGAATATTTTGATTCTAGCAAGACAACATTTTAGATAATTTGAAATTTAGAACTAAATTGGTAATAAAAGTTGAATTTAGCTTGATTTACCTTCATTATCATCTAATATTCGCTATCATTTTAATTGCTATGTGTTGATAAACGTATTTATAACATTATCATAATCTACAGTGTATAAACAAAGCTTTTCCATTTGGATTATTAAAGCAGCAATGTCTTTTACAAGGCTTACACAACTGTTCAGAAATTGCTCCCAACTGTCTCCTCATGATTTCCAACGCATAGTCACTTTCCTTCATCCATGCAAAAACCTTGAAGACCTTTGCTTGCACTTCAATGCATTGTGATGCATCTCTTTTATTGCACAGCCATGATTTGTGAATGCCTTAAGAAAATTCTTGGGATTTGAGCCAACTTAATTTTTAATTTAAGGAAATTAAATAGGGCAGATCAAGTCACTTTACTCCATTTTACCGTGTTGTCACTATTGAGCTGTTTTACTCTGTAACACTATTTGATAGCCTGAACAGGCAATACTTTATCATTTTTTTATCTCTGCTTTTTGATAATCCCACTTTATAACTAGTTTATAGCTTATGGTATTCTAACTTACAAAACGTTTTAAATTATTAAAACAATTTAAAACCAACAATTAAGAATTGTATATTAAAAGCAATAAGGTAAGGTAATAGAAACGTATAAGACATCATCTGGTTCTGTTTCAGCAATGGATGTCTTCAGTTGGAGAGAAGAAAGCCAATGGGAGGCATCAGGGTACTGTGGGTACGAGTATTGCTGAATAATCACTGGCTGATAGCGACATGACAGAGTAGAAGATCAGCCTTACGTTTGAGATCAGTGAAGCCAAACTGCAGGAAACAATTGACAAGTAAGCTTGAAACTACTGCAAATATGTGGGAAGAGTCAAAGCATGTCAAACTGTATTGCCCTCTTTTAATATTTTTTTGTAAGTAATAGAGCAATATGAAACGATGGTTCTCAAACCTTACCATAGGGTAGAAAGAATGCTACATCTTGTCAATGAAGACTTAGTAAGTTGCATTGAGCTACAGTACATATTGCTAAGTATGTAGTTGGTGAGTTCGTATTACGATTTTTATTATGTACCTAATTTTTTGTATATTTCTTGAATGTAACATTTTATATCAATGGGGATACAGTCTACTAATGCACTCATAATATTTAATCCTTGTTAGTCAGCTCACATTTGTGAAATGAGTCGCTGTGTAAATCAATTCAATATTTTGAAAGACAAATCTCAAAAAGAATAGAAAATTCATGCCATTTCCCTAATTGAGCCTGAAGCTCTGTGTCATATTATTAGAAAAACTGTGATTCTAGATCAGAGGTAGATGACCTCTACAGGCCTGACTACAACTACTATTATCTGTAATCTTTAATGATACCAGTTGGATTGATGGAATATTCACAAATGATGATCAAAATTTGAAAATATATGTTTGTAATTTGTAATATATTCATATGTTGAGATTAGGGTAAGTATTGAAAACAGTGTTTGCAAATAAATGTTTTCTGACACTCTGATTTTACCCATCAAAATCCATCTTTTACTCACTTACAATGATTTTGGGACCAAAAAAATATTCCATTGTAGGATGAAAAACAACCTTGTGCTCTGTTGTACTTCTAAGTTGGCCTATACAAGTATTCCTTGCTTAACAAGTCATTAGGGTTGGTAACACTGTCACTCAGTGACATCATTAATGCACAATGTCATGTGACCATGTTGACATATAATATAGTTGCAACAGTTCTGATTGCTGTCATTAAGCAAATCCTACTTGGTCATGGGTATGTGGTGGCTCAGTGGCTAAGTCGCTGAGCTTGTCAATAAGAAAGGTTGATGGTTTGAATCCCTAGTGCAGCATAACAGAGTGAGCTCCCAATTACTTGCCCCAGCTTCTGCCAACTAGCATTGCGAAAGCATGTAAAAATGCAAGTACAGAAATAGGGACCACCTCGGTGGGAAGGTAACAGTGTTCCGTGCACCTTCATCATTTAGTCATGCTGGTCACATGACCACAGAATCGTCATCAGACAATGCTGGCTTTTCGGCTTAGAAACGGAGATGAGCACCGCCCCCTAGAGTTGAAAACAACTAGCACATATGTGCGAGGGGAATCTTTATCTTACTTGGTCACTAGGTGTGATTATTATTTGCAACCTCCTGCCAGCTTCCTGATTAATTTAACTTGCAGAAAGCCAGAAGTAAAGGTTGCAACAACTGGTATCCTGTGACCACTGGATGCTGCAATCATCATAATTGCAAGCCAGTTGCCAGTGCCAGAATCATGAACATAGTACTGCAAGGACATTATGATAGCTTCTCCAGTGAAAATAGAGTTCAGCTCAATTCTGACAAAATAAAAAGATGTTTTTGATCCTCCTGCCCAAAGCCAAAACATATAAAACTTAAGAAAGTGCCTATCCTGAAACTCAAAAGATATCTGTTTAACTATTATTATTTTTTATAAGGAAGGTTTTAATTTTAATTAGAAAAGGTCTTATTAAACCACTAAAGCTAATTCCCTAAATATAAGGAGGAATTTTTTGCAAAGTGAAATAAAGAAAAAACAAGAGAATTCACACTCAGTGATTTCCACATTGAATCAGTTCAGTCATCTTAGCTAAACCAGTTATTACCTTGCAGAAGGTTCTGGGTTTTAGTGTGTGTCCAGAATTCTTTGCAAGGAGTTTGCATTGAAAGAAATCATTTGAATTTACTATTCAGATGTTAATAGGCAGACCTCTTAATCCTTCCTCTTCTCTTCTGAGTACTATTTGGTTTTATCAAACATGGAAGATAATCTTTAAGCTTTATTGCACAGTCAAGGAAAATGTTCATCTCTAGCCAGAAAATCACAAATCAGTTGATGACTAAATTCACCTTCTTAATCTTTAGAACAAACTAGAAGCAAACTGATTTCAGCAGTTATATTGCTGTACAAATAGAATTACAAATGCTTTAGATGGCATTACTGGATCATAGCAACAACTAGGTCTCTTTTACATATTTGTGTACCAAAAGGAGCAGGCTTCAGATCTTTATAGAATTTCACAGATAAGAAATGTTGAACTAATCATGTTTAAAAATGAATTCTGTCAGGAATGGCTTTCACTGACCTGACAAATACTCTTGAACAATTTCAGAGTTGATTATAGAAGTCAAAATAGCTCTTAAAAACTGAATGATTGGCAAAAAAATAGATACAGAATATATAAACTAATTAACATACATTTATTTATTTAGCACTGTTAAGCCTATGCTTGGCTCAGCACAAGAGGACTGGGGAGAACGTATTTTTAATCAACGACACAAATTGTGATCACCCCAATGTCACCGAATGGCCACAGCTTGTAAAAGGTAAATATCAAGATAAAGCAAAACTTTTATAAGACAAATATTTTAAATACAAATCAACTGCGTTCATAACTATTTAATTACTAAACTTTAGGAGGACACCATCAAGGCAAGTCAATTAGAGATGACAATCCCTTTTTGTATAATTTTGAATGCTCGTGATAATATTTAAAATATTATCATTTCAGAATTATCATTGGAAGATACTTACCTTGGTCCACCATATAGTTGGTGGAACCCACCACTGTCTAAATCTGTTTGAACTTTTTTAAAGAGAAAAATCCTTCATATAACAATAATATACAAACAAGTTTTATCTTTTGCTTTAAAATTTTGTTTTGTTAGGAAACTTGGTAACCTTGCTAAATGCAGCAAACTTGCATACCTTTGCTTTTTCTTTCCTAGGGAGTTACAGTGGAGGTAAAAGGAGTGGCTTGCAGAATGGAGAAGTTGCTCCGAGGGTTTTTGGAAGTGAGCCACCATTTGAAATTGCTAGTTCATGCTGCAGTGTTCAGATTAGTGGGTGTGTGTTGTGATCACATTTTCTGCAGTATAATCCAGGGTTGAAAATTTAAAGCATTTATGATAAAATTATATTAAATACATAACAAGTAAAAAGGTTTGCAAGTGTTTATGCTGAATATTTGCTTACTCTTCTGTAGTTCTTTCTGGATTACTTAAATAATTAATTTTTTAGGATTTCAAAGCTTTTATACAAATGCCCTAATGTGCCCTGCATTGAAGCTGATCAGCATTAATTTTTTAAAAAACCCAATAATTTTACACTTTTTGATGATAAAAACCAGATCAGATGTATTTCTGGAAAATTTAAAAAGACAAAACAAAACACTCGTAACATGAAAATTATTTTTCATCTCAGTTGATACTTACGGACTAACAAGAAAAATAAATACATCTTTGAATCAAGGGAATATTTGATGCTCCATGAAAAGAGGTGTTGAAGAAGCATTTAGGCTATAAAAATAAAATGTCATGTAATTTTTTTAAAAAAAGTGCATCATAGAACAATACCCTTATTAGGCCAACATGAATAACAAACTAGTGCTAAACTTTTATATTCTAAAGACTACGTGTTAAAGCAGGAAAAAGGGAACAATCTGGCCAATAAATCACGGAGTACACATATATTCCAAACATGAGTTTGGAAGACTGAATATTTAAATAAGAATCTGCTGGTGCTGTTTAAAAAGCTGGAAATTAAGATATTTTTATTAATTTTATAGGTCCTCCAGATCCACCCCAGTTTTGAATTTGAAATGTCTAATAAAATAAAATATTGGTATGCTAAGTCATTGACTCAAACATGATCCAAAGTCACATTTAATTCCTAGTGAATTGTCTAGGAAGGACCTCAGGGTTTTACGTTTCATCTTCCCTTCAGCATTGAAATTGAGCCCTGGTTTATGGCAAACCATTGTTTGTTGTTTACAGCTGGACCGAAATTGTTATTTAGGAGACACTAACCAGATCAATGAGAATGAAAGGTTAGTTTTTATAACTATTAAAAATTAATTTTAAACATCAAATCAAATTGTTGGAATTTTGGAGCTCATTTTATCCAAAAATATACCGGTCACATATATCATCATATTATTTCAGAAATCTCGACATTTTTTTATTCTGTTCAGAATGCTTCTGGATGAATTTTCTTTCTCATTTTTAGTGTTAGGTTTAACAAACTTTTCAAAGTTTTACTGCAGTTGCCCAGATAGTTTCCATTATATAGATATTAACAATTTTCACCATGTGGTACACAATAATTTTGACAAGCTGGAACTGTCTACCATTGAATAAAACAATAGGCAAAAGTATATTCATAATGAGCTTTCTGTTATTTCTTAAAAAGTTATTCTCCTTGCTAAAGAATATGTCATTTCTAGTTCTAGCCCCTAAAAACCTTAAAGGCAAGGCAAAAAGAGGAAGCCGAATAGACAACAATAGCAATAAGCAAAATGTTTTAACTGTGAAACACCTTGCATGTGAAATGGGCTGTTTTATCTTGATTTGCACTTGAAACAGCTATCCCATTTGAAACATTTTGTATATTCCTAGGTAACAAGTTTCATTGCTTCAGCTGTAGTACTATTCAAATAAACAGTTCGGCTGAACTTTGCCTCAAATAATGACATAATATTTGTATAATCAACTAACATTCATGGATCTGAATCTTTGCAGTTGAGAAGAGGAAAATTGATATATTCTGAAATTTAATCTCCATACTTAGACGTTTTCGTTTGCTCTTTTTTTACAAGTTTTATTTGCCTTATAAAATGATACTTAAAACAGTTAATTGTAAGCAATATGACCAGGGCTTGTATTTATACTTTTCCTGGCTGTAGGCATCCTTATTTGTAAACATCTTTCCTATGAAAACTAGGTATTAGTGAAGCATTAACATCACATAATATAGAGCCATATCACGTTCTTCTTACCTACATTCAAAGTTGCTTAAGTTTTTATTTAAACATTTCAGATCACCAGGAGAACCTCACTCTGAAAACATTGAAACTAGCCGAATGTAAGTATAAATATCATTACTAAAGAATGCATTTGGTATATTGTGTGTTAAAGCCAGATGCAACATTAGAGTTGTATTAATGGCAGTTTTGTAACAGCTACCTTTAAATTGTATTTCAGAGAAATTACACTGAAACTCTATAGGACTGTATTCAACTTTATTTAATGGGCTTATGCAACAGAACTTTCCTTGAATTTCCTCCCACTGTCTTCACTGTCTGTGCTCCAGAATTGATTCCAGAGAGTTCCCATGATGCTGGACAAGATTTGGGAAATGGAGGAGTGCGTATAATTCAGCCTCTTCTATTGGAAAGCTTGTTTCTCCGAGCAGAATGACAGAAATAATGCCCATAATAATTAAGAATTATTATGGATAATAATGATATTAAGGATCCTGATGCGCTATAAAATCCAGCTTTCAGAAAGTTATATTTTCAAATATAACACCATAGTTTAGTGTTTGAGTAATATTCAATGTCCCATTGAACCCTATTAACTAAAATTAAAGTATGTAATTTATTAAGGCTTATATGCATGCTTTTAAAGAGGCGCAGATCTCCTTTTGAAGGTTCTGCACAGTCCTACAATTTATACATATGTGAAATATTTGTGTACATTCTACTACATCAGATTGTTTCAAAATGATGTACATGTAATTAATAGGTAGCCATTACAATTACTTCATAAGTGGAATAAGATATTGATAGTCTGGCACCCACTTGGAAGCCTAACCACTGCATTCTGTAGCAGCTGCAATTTTTGGAATACAACATAAATAACTCCAGATGAAGGTGCCTATGGTAGTTTTGGTACTGTTAATTTTCCACCTTCAAACCAGTAAGGTAAGCTGTTTCTAAACAGCCATAGTTTCCTACTGATCATCATGTGCAACTACAATTGCCATGTCCTGGTTTTTTAATCATAACTTGGATATTTTCAAACTTCTGAAACTTGAGGGGCATTTTAGTAACTTCATACATAAAACTATTGATGCGCCTTTAAAATTAAAAGAAGAAAAGATCATAGTAAACTGCATCATAAAGAAAAAAGTTTTAAAAAATGACTGAATTATTTTTGTATCCAAAAAAGAGTAATTTAAATAGAACATATTTCTAACATCCATTGCTGCAGATTTAGCAATAATATAGAGATAAAGTATAAAGTTAAATTTAAGGTGTTGTACAATTCAACCTTGATTTAACTGATTGTTTGGGAGAAAAGGGTCCATTAAACGCCAGTGCCTCTTTAATTCAAGTGTATGTAAATGGCATAATTGGAATAATGATATAATTGATATTTTTGTCTTCCATCAAAAGCTTCTCAATATCCAATAAAACAATGGCTGCTGGATTTTCACTATTTAGAGGTTAAAGTAGCTTAATTATGAATCTAATATTATCAGAAGCTTAATGGCTTAACAAATCAGATTTGTCAGAAAAACAAGCTGTAACCAACATGTAAGTTCGCTATTAAAATTGTAGCATTCACATAAATTAGAAAAAAATATATATCATATTTTTCGGATTATAAGACACATCAGACCATAAGATGCACCTAGGTTTAGAGGAAGCAAACAAGAAAAAATACATTTTTGGCCTCCACGTGTCATGTTTTTGGCCTCCCCAGTATCCAGAAACACTCTGTAGGCCTCTGCGCATCTTGTTTTTGCCCTCCCCGGCATCCAAAAGCACTCTGCAGGCTTCTGTGGGTCCCGTTTTTGCCTCCCCAGCATCCAGAGGCATTCTGTGAGTGATTCTGGACACCAGGGAGGGCAAAAACAGGATACACAGAGGGTTAGGGAGGCCAAAAACAGGCCCATATTCGCTCTATAAGACGCACAGACATTTCCACCACTTTTGGTGGGGGTGTATCTTATAGTCCAAAAAATATGGTAATTGCACTCACTATATGGTTGGATTCCTGTCAAGCTATAATAGTATCCTCATTGAAGATAAAGCATGGGACTGTATTTGAAAAAGATAAAGCTTGCTTTGTATATCATCAATATACTCTAACCAAATTTTATAAAATTAATTACAAACACAGAACATTTCAGTTGTTGTAGAAAAGCATCTTTGTCATCATCTGCTGTTAAAATGTGTAACTACATAATTTAGAATGTATTTCTTAAAACAATTGATCATAATACCTGTTTTTATTTGCTAAAGTGCATCTAATGGAGAACTATATCGCTTAATTGCCTAAAAAATACTGAAATTCTCCTTCTTTTCTAAATATTGTTACATGATAAAATGCAATAAAAATTCTATTTCAGAGCTTCCTGGGTTATAATTAGCAGAAATCAAAGATCCGTATCCCTCAAGAGCATGCCTAAAGCATTGCCAGTACTTTAATTTTCTCGTCCAGAGATCTAACTTTAAATGTTCCTTCTTTAAGAAGCATAAATAATAATATGTCAATGAATAAATGATTTTGCTGTCTTGCCAAAAATAGTTTTCTGTTAGTACAAAAGAATGGACTATCTCCTATTTCATTAACTTAATAAATTGTTTATTATTTAACGGAGATTCAGTTATAATCTACCGTGCTTCTCCAAAAAGAAGGCCGGGTCTTATTTTCTTTTGACACCCCAAAAAAATGGCTAGGCCTTCTTTTTAGAGGGTTCTAATTATTGAGTCACCTCACAGCAGTGGCACCCACAGCCCTGCCAAGCAAGAGCCTGCTGTTGGACCACTTCTTCTGCAGCCACTTGTAACCATTCACATGCATTGCCCTGGCCTCCATTTAGCCTTCA
>JANHFJ010000627.1:154122-165230 GCA_032468195.1 Cerberus rynchops | reverse complement strand
TCATCCCTGAGGATTTTTCTCACTCTGTTGAGACAGCGGGATCTGGCTATTTCCTCCAGTGGGGTTATGGGACAGCCTATGATTTTTTGTGCTGTGCTCATTGCCCTCTAGTGCCTTCTTGTCCACGGTTGTTAGTCCAGCGTGTGACACAGTATTTGAGGATGCTTTCTGTTGTTGACTGGTAGAAGGACTGCATTGCACTGCACACATTTTTTGAAAGATAAGTGTGGAATATTTACAATAGTAGCTGTGGGTTAGCATTATATCATGATAACCCCATCATATTGTTTTAATATAGATCTGCTGGGAGTCTCTTTAAGAAAAGTTAGTCACAGCTGACAGATGATGCAGACTCTTGAAAGCTAACCGCAGAGTGAAGATTGGAAAATTGTAAATAGTGACACCACAATTTTATTCTCACTCTTTTGGCAGTTATCTGATAAATAGGTTATAAAGCAAGTTGCTATTTTATATGTCCTTGTTCCACACCAATCTCACTAAAATGTCACCCTTATGTATTTTTACCATGCTTGTAACCCTTCAGTTTCAACCCAGTTAATTTAATTGCATGCTTCTCGACAAGGTAAGCCAAAAACAGGTTCCTTGTGTATCCCTTCCCTTGTAAATTCATTATGACCCTGTTCTCTCTAGCAGAGTAAAATTATTCATATTATAAATATCCATTGTAACTATTCCCCGAAATGAAGTTGCAGTGTTCTCAGTATGGACTTTGGAAGAGTTAGTTTTTGAAGCTTTGGCATTGTGTTGTTCGATGATTTTAAAATTAAATTCATGTCCAATGATATGCACTTACTCAAAGATTATTTTATTTCTCACCCTGTAGTTAGAAATGATTGCAATGGAAAATCCAGCAGATTTGAAAAAGCAGTTGTATGTAGAATTTGAAGGAGAACAAGGGGTTGATGAAGGAGGAGTTTCCAAAGAATTTTTTCAACTAGTCGTAGAAGAAATCTTCAACCCCGATATTGGTAAGTAAGTAATTTTCATGGTTAGTGTGTGATTAATTGCACTGCTCATCATTTTTTTCACTGCATGTTCTGTGATTACGGTAAATTATTGTGGCAAGACTGAGGATACCCAGCCTCAAGTCCATCCCCTATCATGGAAATTTGCTGGATGAAGGCCACTCTCACCAGCCCAGTCTTGCTGTTCTGACTGAATGAAGATCTCCATGTAAGCTACTTTGAGCTGATTTCAGGAGGGAAGTGAGATAAAAATCTACCAAATAAATAAAGCATTTACCCATGACATAATTAGGTGAAATCTGCTGACTTCAAATACAAATGAAATTGACATAGTTTCATACAATACCCAAATTATTGAAATACGTTTAAGTTTGTACATGATTTTATGAGTTTGGGGTCACTATTAATTTGTTTAGATATTTAAATATTTATATTAATACAAACACATGCTGTATGAAATCACATGGTCCTGATTACTACCCAAATTGATTGTTGATTTCTGCTGTGTTTGAATGCTTTTGTTTTGAATCTATTTAATATAGAAGATGAAAATGATTAATTTTCTTATCTCGGAAAAGCTTGCTTTGTATTCTCTCCTTGATGATTGGCTTTTGTTCAGATTTTTAAAAAAAAAATCTACTTCAGTAAAGCTACATAATTTCCTTCTAAAAAGGTACATGCCATTTTTGCCTGTACAAATGCACATAAAATGTTTCCTTCAGCAGAAATATCTTGCACATTCAAAGATACAGTTTAATATTTCCCTGAAATGTTAGGGAAAGTGTGCAAGTTATTTTTGATATAAGTATTATAAGGAATTTTATTTCATGCTCTCTTCCATTGTGCTTTGTATACAGGTACAAAAGTTTGGAACATTTGTATTATATCTTTTTTCTGAATCTATAGTGTTAAAGATACACACAAAAGTCATTTTTACTGTTATTAAAAGCCTGAACTCTTGGGTCATTTTCTCTCAATGCTCAGCTTTTAAAGTTCTGTTCATTTAAATGAATATTAGGGAACCATGGTGGCTTTATAATTTTGGGCTTTTATATAAAGTGCAGATGTCTATTCAATGTGCCGAATAGTATAATGTGAATGAAAGTAACTAACTAACACATAGAATTTAAAAATGAAAAATTCATAATCAGACAATGTCTAGTTATTGAACTGTTCTCATTAAATCTGAAATCCCGTAACTTTTTTTTATATAGGAATGTTCACTTACGATGAGTCCACAAAATTGTTTTGGTTTAACCCATCATCTTTTGAAACAGAGGGACAGTTTACACTGATTGGGATTGTATTGGGTCTGGCTATTTACAATAATTGTATTCTGGATGTCCATTTTCCAATGGTTGTCTACAGGAAATTAATGGGCAAAAAAGGAACTTTTCGTGATCTGGCAGACTCTCATCCTGTAAGTCCTTTAAAGTTTTCCTACTGTTTGACACTCCATACTTCAGTGTTGTTATATTTTAAACCTGGTGATATAATAATATATTCTGAATGTTTACCTTTGTATGGGTGTGTACATCTCTTATTTTTAATTAAAATAACTTGTAAAATGAGGATCAATATTGTCTCAGAATTCCATAGAGAAGTAATAATAATTTTCTGAGATTGTATTTGGCACTGCATTTATACAAGCTATCAATCATATATCTGCTAATGTGGATTTTAAGAATGTTAGTATCAAATAAGATTTGTACATATCTAATAAATAATACTCTAGAACTCTTCTAACCTTGAAAAAAATGGCCATGTGCTGTTATTTGTTCAAGACAGAATTCAGTATTTACAGGCTTAATTTAGAAAAAATACTGCCATGACCAGCAGTGATGTGGCTATGAAATGTATGATGTGGCTTTTCCTCAGGATGCCTTAACTAACAAAGGTTCTTTGTTATTTCTTTTTAAATGGCTGTGTAATCTTAACATTGCACACTAGCTTGTTGCAAATGATAGAGGCTAGCGGACTATGAGATACTGTAGCAAAGCCACATTTTGAGGAGGGAACAGCATCTCCCAGGTTCATTAGCTTTTGAAGCATAATTAGTTGTGATTATCGGCATGCTCCCAATATTGCATAGGTTTTTAAATGAGGAAAAAACCATATTTGATTAGAGGAATGGTGATGAGTGATTTAAATTTTGTGACTTTTTCAGCCAAATTTGCCATCTTTTTCCAGCTATTGGAAGCAGTATTTTCCCAGGATATTAAAAAAAAACAGCTTTTAAAGGGTAGCTTTATTAAAAACAAGGCAAAGAAAGGGGAAAGAAACAAATTAAGGCACTTCCTTCTTCTGTCATTAAATTCTCAACCTCCAACAGTTACTTTTAATATTCAAATCACTGTTACAAATCAATACCTACATCTAGTTTGGTTCTTAATGTTTGTACACATTGTATGCATCTGGCTTCTTACAGTGCTACATGAAATGTATTTACTGTTTTAGGTTCTCTACCAGAGCTTAAGAGACTTGTTGCAGTATGAGGGAAGTGTGGAAGATGATATGATGATAACCTTCCAGATATCTCATACAGATCTCTTTGGTAATCCAATGATGCATGATTTAAAGGAAAATGGAGATAAAATCCCTATTACAAATGAAAACAGAAAGGTAATATAATATGGCTGCCACCAATTATACAGTGATTATATCTAAGTAAGTGGTATTCTAAAACTGCAAAGATAGCATATTGAGTAAATACATTCTGCAGCCTGTTTGTATTATGCAAATTTATTTTTTTCAGGATCTCTGTTTATATGATTTGCATTGTTTTGAATACTATAAATGACCCATGCCATTTATACCATTTATGCCATTTATAGGGACAAAAAGTATATAGAGGACTAAAGTCTATTCCCAACCTTTTTTAACCATTCTAAGTATTGTCATAGGCTTTCAACTAGAGTTTCATAAGAGCTAAAATTTTACTTCAGATAAGTGAAGTTTGTGCCTGACTAGAAGCTGAATTTCTCTGATGTTGCCAACTGCATTTCTGATGCATCTTGGTATTCATGGTACATATTGGTTTGGCTTCCTTTACAGGCATTGAGATTACAACTTTCAGAATTCCTAACCATTACCTAGAATGCACTAAGTTGAGGGACAATAGTAATGGATATGTTCTCTAAGCTTGGATTTTTATTTACAGACATTTCATTACCTATTTAAATCTATCTTTAACCCTGAAGATGTTATGGGAAGGGGGGGTAATGAAATACCTGCCAATGAAAAACTAAGCCCAGAGAATCCCTAGTGACCCAAATTTTCAGACCTGAGCTACGTATATTCTCTATCATCAGAAGAATAGTATACATGGAAAAGAACCATGAATGCAGCCTGTGCTTTGATGTAAAATAAGGATTTCTGGTTTTTTTTTTAAGCTAATATTTTTTAATTTAAAAGTAAAATAAGAGAATGACAATAATGGAAAAAGCAAGTCAGGAAAGTACATCAGTAACTTTGATTATTTGTTACTATTAAGTTTAATTAATTGACAATCATAGTATGTGAGATGAAGAGGCTGCTCTGAATAAAAATATATCCTGTGTTAGATAGGGACTCCTTTGTTAAGGAACCGAAAGGTACTGTTCACTAACAACTTAACTTAAGAAAAATTCTACTAACTTCATTATATTTCAGCCTTGTAGAAGTGAATGGTAAATAAAGAAACATGAAATACTTGTTTATGAAATAATTTGAAGTTTGTAAAATCAGTAAAATCTTACAGAGGGTGTAAGTCTTAGGGAAGAGGATGGTGGGAAGAATATATTTCTCTTTATTTGAGACAAAATCTCAGACCTGACCTAGTAAAGAAGCTTGGTGTTATCTACTTTTTTTATTAAACAGGAATTTGTTAATCTGTATTCTGACTACATTCTGAACAAATCAGTGGAAAAACAATTTAAGGCCTTTCGAAGAGGATTCCACATGGTAACCAATGAATCTCCCCTAAAATATTTATTTAGACCCGAGGAGATTGAATTGCTTATTTGCGGAAGTAGGGTAAGCCATTTTAATTGAATGGAAAAAAATTATTGATTTTGTGTTGGTGCTAAATTGTATAATGGTGATACATTATATTCTATTTACAGAATCTAGACTTCCAAGCCCTAGAAGAAACCACAGAATATGATGGTGGCTATACCAGAGATTCTCTTATAATTAGGTATGGAGTCTAAGTTGTTCTATGTATAGCTATAGAAAGCAGTACTTATATCTCCAAACAAGGATAATAGCCAAATATGATACAAGTCTCACAATTATAAAAGAAAGGGGAAAACTTGAAAACCTCCAATCTTTACCTAGACCAGTGGTGTCAAATCTTTTACATCACCATGTGCTGGCCTTCGTGCAGGAAGGGCACGTCAAACCATCCTGTGACATACACACCGCCCCACTGGCTCTGCATCCCATTCTTGGGCACCGTCGCGTGCCGGTCACCTGGCTTTCGGCGCGCAGGATCACCAAAACCCGGAAGTGCAGCATCCTGGCATGCATGTGTGCTCCGAGAGCCAGCTGTCCAGGCATCTGCTTCCTGGTGCGCATGCGCATGCGACAGACAGCTGGCCAGCATGCATGCGCATACTGGAAAGTGGACATTCGGCTCTTAGAGCATGCATGCACGCTGGGATGCTGCGCTTCCGTGTTTTGGCAATCCCGCGCACCAAAAGCCAGCTGGCTGATGAGCAATGGTGCTCAAGAACGGGATGCAGAGCCAGCAGGGCTGTGCGTGGCTCGCGGGACGGTTTGGTGTTCCGTTTCTGGCATGCGTTCCATAGGCTTGCCAACACGGACCTAGACTCCCAAACAAGAAATTTCAAGTGATAGGCATGGTTGCTTAAAATAAAAGTAGTAAAAATTGGAGTGATTCCCGTTTCCTGTTTTCAAATTGCCAGATGCTATAAAGCATCAGTTAATTCTCTGTTTCCATATATTGGAGTCACTCCATATAAGGAGTCTCTTTACTCCTTAAAATGTATTATTTTAGATATCGTGCATAAATAATTACTATTTAATAACTGCCTTGATAAAGTTAGTTGTGTTGGCATAGAGACCTCTTGGGCTTTTACGAAAAAGAGGGCAAGATCGAGTTGTCTCACCATTCCTGTATCAGCTAGCAGTGTGTGCTTATTAACACTTCAACATTCTTGAACTGTATAGGGGAGACATTAGACATCTCTTCTCTAACCAGTGAGTAAAGCTTTCTTACTCTCAACTGTGTAACTTGAGAGATGCTTTATTGCATTGGTGAAAGCAAGCTATTTGCTTCCCTCAAAAGAGGGTAATAAGAAAGTCACCACTATTAAAGATGGAATGTGCTCATAGTAAAATCCATGTGGATACTCTATTTATGCAGGCATCATAATTGACCTGTTATAGTCTCCATACATAGGGGGATTTCAGTTTTGACAGTCACTTTCATATAATTTTGAACTAACCTGATCAATTATTCCTAAAAAGAAAATAAATCTATGCTGAGCTTTCTGCAGTCCACATATTTTAGCTGATATAACCAGATTTCCTTCTGTATAAAAGCTATCTTAGAAATTATGTCTTTAATGAAACAGAAAATTAATCTTATATTATAATCTGGTGTCTATGGAGATCTCAGTCATCCAGGTCATGGTTATCCCAAAGGTGCTTTCTCAAGAGGCAACTGGACTTTCTGGTTTTTCTTTGAAGATGTTTCACTTCTCATCAAGAAGCTTCTTCAGCTCTGGCTGGATGGTGAGGAATGGAAGGATTTATACTTCTTGCAGACAGCTGATCAAATGATGAGTATGAGTGTGTTAGATTGTCTGCAAGGAGTGTAAATCTTCCATTTTCCACCACCCAGTCAGAGCTGAAAAAGCATCTTGGAAGAGAAGTGAAATGTTTTCAAAGAAAAACCTGAAAGTCCAGTTGCCTCTTGAGAAAGCACCTTTGGGATGATTATAATCTTGTATTGGTTACTTCTGAAGCAAATGTCAAAAGGCAGGTTTATGCAGATTATCTCTAAGCAGTCATTTGTGTTACACTGCATACGGTTTCTTTTTCTGCTTAATTTTCACTTCAGGGAATTTTGGGAAATAGTCCATTCATTTACAGATGAGCAAAAAAGACTCTTCCTCCAGTTTACAACAGGGACAGACAGAGCACCAGTAGGAGGACTTGGAAAACTAAAGATGATTATAGCCAAAAATGGCCCTGACACCGAAAGGTAAAGTCTTTAAAATTCAGAAGTAGGTAAAAAATGTAGTTAAGCAGTAGGTTTACATAAACTTACCCATAATAGCATTTGAATAACCTAATTCTTTAAAAAGTGAAAAACAAAACATAGATAAAGCATCAGTCTTTCTTATGCTAAGCTAATAGAACTATTTATATTTCAAGACAATTCTGAGACTCGGTTCTTTTCTTTCTCCAGGTTACCTACATCTCATACATGCTTTAATGTCCTCTTGCTTCCGGAATATTCCAGCAAAGAGAAACTTAAGGAGAGATTGTTGAAGGCCATCACATATGCCAAAGGATTTGGCATGCTGTAATGAATTAAATAAAAGGGATAAAACGATTGGTGGCAATGGTGTCCCTGTCCAAAAATCAATAAGAGAAAACCCACAAAAGGCCATAAGCTATAGCAAGCAAGCTACCGTAGTCACCTGTATTTGGGCCTCCCTTCTTCACTTGGGGACTCTGGGCTGGAACAGCAGATTTCAGCTGCTTCTATGAACAAATTATTTTCTTTTAGCGTGAAAGTGTTACATATTCTTTCACTTGTATGTACAGAGAGGTTTTCCTGAATATTTATTTTAAAGGGTTAAATCACTTTTGCTTGTGTTTTATTACTGCTTGAAGTTGAGCCTTTTTGAGTATTTACAAGAAAACAAAACTACTCTCCCAAGGAAAATATTGCCATCATTTGTAGATTGTGTAACTTTTAAGTATGTGCTACATTTTTGTCCCAGTTATCAAATCAAAAATTGGGAACTGTACTTTTTGAACAGTTTTGTTTTTGAAACTTGAAGTCTTGGAAAACAAAATGGTGTGATGCAATGACTGCTGTTCTAGCCCCCAAAGACATTTGTGGAAAAGCATTAGAATCAATAAAGATGGAAGGGAGAACTTGGAATGTTTAAATTACAGCCTTCAGACCTTTACTTTTAGCCACAGCACAACAATTAAACAAAAACAAAAAAGTCATTTCATTATATATATGTTGTCTTTCACATGTCTTGTCTTGTAGCATACCGGGTTTTTAATTAGCAAGATTTCTAGCAGTATAGAAATGTGAGCATAGTTAATTCTGCCTTTTTCTTTTTTTAAGGAAAATATTTACTGGGAAAAGTGCATTTCATCCAAACAACTTTAGAGTATAGGAAAATGTGGGAGAAATCAGAATTCTGGGTTTATAAACAAAAGCATGTGAAGTGCACTTAAAACGAAGCTCTTGATTTCTCTTAGGTTGACATTTTAAGTAGACAATTCAGTCTTCCCTGCAAGCTTTTTTTAAAAAATGTACTGCTGTTTCTTTATCAAGGCATATGATCAGTGCTGCAGCAAGGAGATGCCTTTTTTTCCTCCTCATCTAGCAACAGGGGAAAATTATTTTTAAAGGACACCTTTGTATTGTAATACTCCAAGTTATTTGTCAATGTGTAGAAAGTAAATCCTAAATTCACTTATTTCTTTTTCATGGCATATCTATCATAAGTTCAGAATGTAAAACTTTACCTTTCTACAGAGCATCCTACACACTGCTCTCTGCTGCTATTACAGTATGAACAAAAGGACCATACATGCTTTATCAAGACAGTGCAGGTGGTGTTCCTCTAACTGTAAATGTCAGCTGATGTGCAGAAGTGAGCTTGTGCCTTGATGACACCTATTCCTATAATTAATGCAGAATTGGTATTAGTGAAAAAGGCTGGATTCTGCAATACTTGGAAGGGGAAATTGTCTTTCAGGATTGCTTTATTAAAAAAAAATAGTAATAGAAACAGAATTCTTCTGTAACTACAATGTCAAATAAAATAATGCTGGTCTGGTGACAAAGAAAAAAAGTCACGTTCTTAGTATGATATTAGGTCCAAATATCATTGGAATTTGTTGATGAAGAAGAATAAAATCATAGAATAGAAAGATAGAGAGATAGAATCAAGATCACATGACGTGTTAATACCACTTTATAATGCCTTGGTAAGGCCACACTTGGAATACTGCATCCAGTTTTGGTCACCATAATGTAAAAAAGATATTGAGACTCTAGAAAGAATGCAGAGAAGAGCAACAAAGATGATTAGGGGACTGGAGGCTAAAACATGTAAAGAACAGTTGCTGGAACTGGGTATGTCTAGTTTGACAAAAAGAAGGACTGGGGTAACAGGATAGCAGTATTCTAATATCTCAGGGGCTGGCATAAAAAAAGAGGAAGTCAAGCTATTCTCCAAAGCACCAAAAGGCACAACAAGATAATCAAGGAGAGAAGCAACCTAGAACTAAGGAGAAATTTCCTGGTAGTTAGAACAATTAATCAGTGGAACAATTTGCCTCCAGAAGTTGTAAATGCTCCAACACTGGAAGTATTTAAGAAGAGATTGGATAACTGTTCGTCTGAAATGCTATAGGGTTTCCTGCCTAAGCAGGAAACTAGAAGATCTCAAAGGTCCCTTCCAACTCTGTTATTCTATTCTAATCTGTTCTTCAGGGTTAGTGAAAAGCTTTGCCTCACAATCAGTACATTTGAAATTGGCTGACGGTTTTCATCACTCAAAACGTTTCTTGACATAAATGGAATGACAAAAGGTGAAAATTAGTGGAATGTTTACTCATATTAAACAAGCCAGTAGGAAAGAAGTGAAATACTTTGGTGATCACTTGCCAATAATTATGAGATACATACAGTAATATTTTAAATTACAGGAGGTAGAAAGCAAAAATACTAAGCAGCTGAAATCATTTTCTAGTTCTTTTGGAACTGGAACATTCTTGATAGAAATATCAAAGTTTTCTTGTAATTCTCACTTGTACAATAAGATGTTCATAGCTAAGATCCTGTTTTCTGCTTTCAAAAAATATAAGACTACATTAATAGCCTTAAAGAGAAATGTTATGCTAATCTAGAATTAAACATAGTAAATGTCCCACTTTTATGTAAATGAAAATGATTGCTAATTTCTTTTATGAGCTAAGTATTTATATTGCAACTACTTTCAATGTGTTAAATATGCCAGTTGTGGGAATCTTGACAAATGATATCCATTTGTGAGTGAAGTGAATGGCTACAGGTAATCGCCACAGAACTGAGTCCAGAGTTACAGTGGTAATTTGAATGTACAGCCTGCTTTTTACAATGGTCATTAAACAAATGCATTTTTCCCCAATAAGGTGGGGTTTTTTTCAGAATCCAAAAGTAAACACCAAAAACTATTTAAAAAGTCACTAATTAAATTACATGACTGCAGGACACTTCAAACTGCTGTATAGTGAGCCAGTTGCCAAGTGCCCAAAATCTAGTTACATGATTATGGAAGGGGTGTATGACTTTTATAACTCTGAAAAAGAGCTGTAAGTAGCTCTGGAATTGTCCATTGTAACTTGGAACAGTTGTTAAGTGATCTTCAAGGACTGCCTGTACTAATTTGTCCAATATGGTTTAAATTCCAGGTTTATTTCAAAGAGTTCACTGTCAAAGAACAACTTCCTAGAATCAATTATATAGCAGGATCAGAAAAGATCCTCTGAGAATTCTGGCAAGCTGCAATCAGTCAGAATAAAAACTGACTACAGGATGCTGCTGTCTAGGTATTGCTGAATGTCACACTCACCCAGCTTAGAAAACTCTGGAAATAATTTGCAGAAAAACAAGCAGAAGTATTCCTTAAGGCAGGAGTCCGAACCCCTGTACCCGTGAACCTGCACTGGGCCGCAGCATGCCAGCAACAGGCTATGCAAACAAGCAAAACCCCATACACAGGATGCAGGCAGCACACGAAACCACACCTCCTCCAGCCCATGAAAAAACCTCCATGGAACCGGTCCCTATTGCCCAAAAGGTTGCGGGGTTGCTGCCTTATGGTCTGAGAATGAACATAGTATTAGGAAGATGCTCAGACTGGCTCCTTCCTGACA
>JANHFJ010000627.1:102526-116652 GCA_032468195.1 Cerberus rynchops | reverse complement strand
AAGCGGTTATTTTCAGTCTTTGAGTTTGCACAACAGAATGTAGAATTCCTTGGAGCAAAACCTATTCACTTCTCTTGCAGAAAGGTGTTAGTCCAGCAATAATAACCTGACTAGTTAAATGCTGGTCTTTCATGTCAGGAAGAGGTGTAGCATGCTAAGAGCAATCAAGAACTTTCTCTCTAACCTAAGAAACACCTTGTATTAAGTGAATTGTCTGGATATTTCAAGGAACAGCAATGATAGATACTCTTCACCAATGCTTCAATCCTAGCTTTAATATTGCTTCATCTTGCCTTCTTGCAAACAGCTCAGCAGTTCCTCAGTGGAGTATAGGGTGTAATCAGGGAAAAATCACAGCCTATTGTTGGGGAGGGGGAAGCAACAATCCCCAGCTATTTATCCTTTTTGTTGCAAGGAATGCAATCCAGTCTTTGAGGGAATTGACTTACTACCTGAGGTGAGTTTACTTTCCTTGCTGAAGAAATCAGTTATGATGTCACTACCATGTTTACAGTTCTGCTGCATGAGTTTTTCTATCCCTATACTCTTTGGGACTCCAGGAAGCACAATAATGTTTCCTCCAAAATTTCTCCTCATTCACTTTTCATATTGGGAACTGCTCTCTCAGACTTATCATAAATTGAGAAACTGGAAAAATGGGAGCAATAAAGTTATGCTAGTAAGTTATTTCTGGCCTGTAACTAGATTCCTGCACTTTTCTGTGCAATGCCTACAATATTTATCTCCTTTCAGAGGCATAGAATAGTCACAGACACCTGTGGAGTGCTTATTGTTCTTCCCCTGCATGCTGTCCTCAACCCAGAGGTCCTTCGGATTCTTCTGAACTTGTCTTGCAAGAATTTATTGATCCCTTTTGAAAGCTATCCAATTTAATAGCCATTGCTATGTGCTGCAATAATGAATTCCAAAGATTAGTTAAGTAAGAAAAAGTGTTTTCTTTTGTCTGTTTTAAATTTCTTCCTGTCGACTTCATTGGATGGTCCCTGGTCTTACTATTTTGAGAGAGGAAGACAAGCATTTTTCTAACTGCTTCCTTACTCCCTTCTTGCAATCAGTATCTTGATAATAAAAATTAGATATTATTACATACACATCTTCTCAGTTCTCCAAGACCTGAGCATTGATCAATGGCTCACTGTACTTGATTTTTAAATAGATCTAGCTAGACTTACAGAATTTTTAGGCTGTTGGTTTGAGCGCCAAGCTTGGAAATTTGGTTGCAGAGAATTTTTGTTATTCAAATCCAGGCGTAGCTGCTGTACATATTATTGAGTTCAAAGCATTCATTTTAAGAACTATTGTCGCCCCTGGTTTATAGCAGAACTTCTGAAAATCAGAATATTGATTCTCATAAAAACAAATAATATAATTGGAGTCATTTTTGGAACCACAAACTGCAATTTTCTGTTTTCTCCAAATTCATCATGATTCTTAGGGAAATGGGAGAGAAGAGAACTGAATACTGTAGACAGAATGGGTCTTGAGCTTCTTCTTTTTTTAGAAGGATCTTTGTTTATCTCCTAAATCTACTAGAATGTATCGCCTTTAAAAAATAATTCTCTGACAATTTACTGCATGCTTTTTATTTACTAGGGTCACAGCTGAAAGGATATTAAATAGGGAATTGGTCACACCAGACCTGATGCTTACCTCTGGGTAAACATAAATAAGATCCAGCAGCAAAATAGGGTCTTTGCTAAATGAAATTTCTTTGAAATAAGCAAGTTATTCTACATATGTAAACTGATTCTATATTCGACACTGTTACAATCTTGGAAGCTAATATCTATGTAAAAATCAGTATAGCTCAGTTACGTGATTACTTCTGAAACTTCATGGCTATTTATTCCTGAGTCTAAATATTATAACTGTTTTAAGTTATTAACATAAATGAAAAATTAATTGTATAGAATAATAAAGTTTCTCACTGGACATAACTGTGTGAGAAAAAGCTAATCTATAACCACAGTGAATAAAGCTGCACTGAAGTTTTATTAATGTGTTTTCTTAAATATATTTTGTATCTATGTTATTTTAGTACAATTATTCAGCTCTCCCTTACACTCATACATTCACAATGAACATTCCAATATTTTTACTTAGCATAGAAAAATCCTCTAGAACCCCAACTTTCCAAATATAGAGCTAATTATTCCTTATGAAGTTTTCTTCTATAGTATCAGTATCATCTACCACTCCCAAATAGTGTTTTTTTATTATCATTATTTTGATGGCATTGGCAGGCAATTTGAGGCCTGAGGATGGGCTCTGAGGTGAAAGCGGCCTACAGGGCATCAAAAACACCCTGCTCAACACCCCAGAAGAACTTATCTCCTTTCCTGAGCAGGTTATACAGGGGTGCAGTCAAGGCTACAAAACGGGGGACAAAGGTGCAATAACAGTTCGCAAAGCCCAAGAGACGCTGTACATCCTTAACCTGCTGCAGAGCTTACCATGCCTCCAACTCCTTTTTCAAGACTCCATTCTGACCAGCTTTTGGGTCTGTCTTCAGGGACAGTACCTTGTAGATTTCATTGCAGTAGTCCATTTGTGAAGTAATTAAGGCATGAGTGGCAATCTGAAAGGCCGCCAGGCACAGAAGTCTCAATAAAGCCTATGCCCCTGAGGATCCAATAAGCTGTGGAGAGGGAAAATCCTGGAACCTGGACTTAAGAATTGTTCTTAAGTAACAGTCCTGGCATCCATGGGAGTGGGTCTTTCCCTGAGACCTCCGCCATCCCTAGCTGCCCACCTAGTCACAAATGGATCAGATTGCTTGTCAGAAGGTCACAAAAGGTGACCACATGACCCCGGGAGACTGTAATGGTCATAAATATGAGTCAATTACCAAGTGTCAGAATTTTGATCACATGACCATGGGGATGCTGCAATAGCCGTCAATATGAAAAATGGTCATAACAAAATGTTGTAATTTTGTATGGTGAGTAAATGAACTGTCATAAGTCAAGGACTACCTGTATTACAATGCACATTATTATTATTAGTGGTAGAACTGGATGTATAATGGCAAAAATCTTTACTTCAAAAGACTTGTGTTTGTATTTGATGTTAAATAAAGTGTGTTTTTTAAAAAAAAAATGCTGCTGACAAAATTCTGAAGGAAATTCTCTCAGGATAGAACAATGGTTTCTTTTTAAGGATGAGTGTTCTGACACCTCTATTTCCAGCACTCCCAGTGAACAAAATGCTTCGTTGTTTCTTTCCCATGCTTATTGCCAAAGACTGTATTTTTAAAAAAAATACAGTTAGTTTTAGACTCTTTAACTTCAGTACACATTCGGTGCCTGTCTGTAGAAAGAAGAAATAGTGTCCCCTATGCCTTCCCTTGAATGGGAGGAGAAGAGCAGAATAATAGAGCAACTGGCAGTATATATTCTCCAGATTGGGATGATTGACTTTTACAAGTTCTGGAATAGGATGGTTTCTTTTATGGTGGGAAATGTAAATAGTTATGTATATACTGTAAACCCACAAAAGGGGAAAAAAATGTGTCTTAAAAGAAGGCTGTTTTTCTAGTTCAGATATCCCTCACTCCACCAGTCATACAGTTTTGTTTACAGCTGTAATCTCAAACATAGGATGGGTGATAATGGATTGATAATAGGAATTTGATACTGTGCCTGATTGTAAACTCAATATGAGCCTGGAATGTGAAGCAATTGCTAAATAAGGCAAACTCTATTTTAGATCAATAGAAGTATAGTTTCAAAATTGTGAAAGATAGTACTTTTGTTTTGCATTGATCAAAACAATAAATTTATATGACCTAGTTCTGGGAATATTTCAAAATAGTTTAATATAAACAAGAATCTATCTACGGTACTTATCTACAATCTATCACTTTTAAACAAAAAATAAAGAGCCAATTGGGTATAGTGATTAAGGCATCAAGTTAAGAAACAGAAAGATCATCTATCTCAGTGGGATATAAATGCTTCCTCAATAGATGATCCATATTCATTATGTGGATATGTTGGAAGGCAGAGTTTAGGAACTTCAGATATAAGATCCATTCTGAACCCAGTCCCCATGTGGACCAAGTCCAAGAGATAATCTTGGTCATGATCAAAGCAGGTCAAGACCATGATCAGAGTTGCCTCCTGTATCCTGGCAGATTTGGTGACAAAGTGTTATATAATACAATAAAGCTCTTAATTTCTGTTACCCTGCTATCTGTTAAGCTATCACAAAAAGGATGCAATCTCTATTAAGGATAATAGTTGGCATCTCTTACACATGTTTTTCTCTATCAGGACCATAGATGCTGAACTATACGATCTATCCATCTACCATATAATATTCTTCTTTGTTGTTCACGAAGAACTGTAACAAGAGAGCAGTATGCAATGTATGCAATATATAGGATTGTTTTTCCTCCAGTCCAATTTTTTTTAAAAAATACTTTTTCTAAGAAATTGGTTATTGAATTAAAAAGTTCAGAAATAATAAATTGCAATTTGTCATGTAAAAATACCCCATGAAGAACTCTATGGGATATTTAAAACTAGCTAATTAGAAGTCTCTTTTCATACTTATTTCTAACCACATGAAATAACCATAATAATTGCTGGACTCCATCCTTTTGCAAAAGGCAATAGAAAATGGGTGCTTTCCAAATATGACTAATTCAGTGATAACAGCTAAAACTATAATATGATTTTGTTTGAAAGGGGAAATTAGATGGAATACCACCTATAGATCTTCACCTTTTATGTTCTGTGAAAATAGAAAAAGGGGGGGGGGGACACTTGTTATTCAACTAATGCTTTATTTGGAAAAACAATTGCTCACTGCTTCCCAGGAATCAATTCTGCACAGTACAATACATTGACCTGAATCATGACTGCAGAAAAAAATACATTTCTCCTTCTCCCTGCTTGCATTTTCCATGTGGGAAAATAACTTGTTAGCCTGAAGCTCTTTTGATTAAGATCGTAGCCTTATGCATTCAGTAAGATCTTCAGAGTAAATATGGACAAGATGGTAATGTAGACATGGCTATATATGAATAATTGTATTCACACTTAGAATGATCTTAAATTCTTCTATACATAATTAAGAACTGATTAAGTTAATCCAACATATAGATTCTGTCAATTTACTGGTCTATTGTAGGTTTGCACTGCCCTCACCTGGTTTCTGATAGCCTATATTCTTAGAATTGTTTTACTATACGATTTCCAAATATTGTGTTTTTTTACTCTCAGTTTTCCAGATATTGCTCCAGGTTGCCTATCCAAATGATAGCACAAAGCAGAAGCTCCTTGAGGGTTTTTTGTTCATCAGTTTTACCAGATGACCTGCTTGTGAACCAAATCCACATCTTTTCTATCTCCTCACAGTCTCCAACAAGCTTTTGTAAACTCCTGGGAAGAAAGTAACACTTTACCAACATGGGTGCTGTTCCAGAGAAAACTGTGCAAATTACTGTTTAGTCTGATTACATAGGATTACTTTCACTTGTTATCTGGCAATATGGTTAAATTGTGTGGAGAGCTTCTGCTAACCTTGTCCCATTCTAATACTGGCTTCTCCAATCAACTCAAGAGATTGACTTCTGGGCAGCTGGGACCATTACTTCCTCAATGAAGCTTTTGAAATGTCTTAAGCCTATCCAATAGCCACATCTGCTTTGAAGTAGTTGGATGCAAACTGGGTTTTAAATAATACAATTAGAATTTTAGTAGTCTATAATGAATATAAAACAAGTGAATGGAGTCTTTGGGATTTGGACTGAGAAGCCAGTCTATATAAAGTAGCTGAATCACACATGATGGAGACACTGTGGCTTAATGGTTACTGGGTCTAGGAATTTGGAGAAAGGGAGATCAGCTGCTGTACATTGATCACCAGAAGTGGTCAGATGTGGATAGTCAGATTTTATGGGGGGGGAATCCTGTACTAGGAATTAAACTCATGGTTACAGAAAAGGATATTTGACATTGTCAAATATACACTGTCATCTTTTCCTTAAACTCTCATAGCAGAGAGATATACGTAGATGTTACATTATGCCATGCCCCTATGTGCATGCATTGCTTCATCCATTGCTGTTCTATCATCATCAGCCCTGCCTATTCTTAGAGATATGAAAGATTTGTCCTATAGCCCATGAAAAGCCCTATACATCTAGTTTAATGGTGTATACGGCATACATTCCAAAGAACCTAGATTGAAAGCTGCCTATTCATAGTATGCGTTAAAAGTTCTAAAGGGTTTAGGGTTCATATAAGTGAAGAAGCACTTTTTACTATATAAACTACCAGAGCATTATGGTGATTATAGTGTCTCTATAGTACAAACTACAGAGAAGCAAATTACATGTGTATGCAAGACACAGCTTATTGGGAGAGGTGTTCCAATCTTGAAATGCTCCCCTAAATGAGCATTATGCTTAGTCCTAACATCATTTTCTCTTTATTGACATTTCTAAATTGCAGCATTTTAAATTATTTTATACTTACCTTAGTACAATTTGCCCATCGCAATGTCATTGTATGTTAATGTTATAACTTATTTAAATACTATATCTCAGTCTTTTTATGTACAGCATAGTGAAATTCACTTTCAATAAGGGGCAGTTTTAAAATTCTTAAAAAGACCAGGTTTGTTTTAGATACTACAATGCCCAGTATTTTCTTCTTCCTTATCAAAATTGGGCTCCTCATTTTCTCATTCATCCCTTGTTCAAGGAAGTATAGAATAAGTAGGTAGCCAACAGTTTTCCACTTCTTGCCTTTTATCCCCTTAGTATTTAATTTAGCACTCTGCTATGCGATGGCTACCAATCAGCTGATCTTTTGATCATTTCGATGAAAGATAGCAATGCAGCTGCCATTAGGGGAAACAGCTTGCAGCTCAAGAGTTGTACTTTGTACAGCTGATAACCATTCCAAGAAATAAAGTGGAGCTAGGATATGAAATCAGAATGCAAATTTGGCTCTGGCTCATTTAGTTAACCCTGACTAGATTGCTTCAGGGTAGGAGTAACAGAATCTGTAGTGTTGCTAAAATATTTCAGATACCAGTCAGCCCATAGGTTTTATGACCATCTAAAGATTTATTATGCCATAAAGTTTTCAAGGACCACAGTCCATAAATGTGTGACACACAAGTTCATAATCTTCATAGATCAACTTTTAGTACCATGGCTCTTTTGGTGCCAACAGATACAGAAAAACTAAAAGAGAACTGCTCTGCGCCAGTTTGATAGGGGTAGATATTTGTTACTCTGGACAGAGAAACAATTGAGAACATGTTGGAGTGCATATAATAAATTGAATTTGATTGGAGCCAAGCAGCATTCCTTAGAGTTTCAAGTTGCATAATAGAAGTATTAATGTACAGGATGTCCCAAAATAAATGAAACCCATTAATTCGATTACGATTTCTTACTAAAATAAAATACATTAAAAATTTTAACAAGCCATGGGGTTTTAAACTACTAATTGTTATTCATAACTGCTAACAAATCTGACAAATATAAACAACAGGGTTAAAACCAGCATATTTATTGGAAATGTTGTGGGTTTCATTTATTTTGGGACACCCTGTACCTTACTACATTGTGGGTTGTTGTTTTTAATGGTGAATGTTTTAAAAGTGATAGGGTCAAAATTTTAGTGATTCCCACCCCATCTCAATTAAAAGAAGCACAGACTTAAAAGATGTTACATAGACTATGTGGTCCATCTCTCTTCAGTATTAGGAATCCCACCATCTCTATCAGGTTTCATTATCTGATTACTCCCACTAAGATTATTCTAAAATTTGATTCAATTTTTTCACAACACAAATCCATTCTTCTATATGCTCTACATTCGATAGATAGCAATACTTGACTTTCTATGGAATATCTTTTTAGATACATATTTGATGAATGCTGTCAAAGTCACATTTCATCTTCTCTTGTCCAGGGTGAACATATCCAGTTTCCTCAATCTCTCTTTAAGGTAGTCCTCGACTTACAACAATTCGTTTAGTTAGTGACTGTTCAAAGTTACAACAGCACTGAAAAAAATACCATATTTTTTGGAGTATAAAATGCACCGGAGTATAAGACACAGATAGATTTTGGAAGAGGAAAACAAGAAAAAAATTTTTGGCCTCTATGCATCGTTTTCCCTCTCCCCAGCCCCCAGAGGCATTTTGCAGGCCTCCAGAACCTTCTACGTGGCTTGTTTTTGCAAAAAAAAAAAAAGCCTGTTTTCTGCCCATTTTTTGGTGAAAATGAGCCACACGTGGGGTTGGGAGGCCAAAAACGGTCTGTTTTTTGCCCATTTTTCACCCGTATTTTTGCCTCCCAACCCCCCCCATGCAAATCTTGTATTCCCTCTACCCAGCCCCCAGGATCATTTTGCAGGCGTCCAGAACCCTTCACACGGCTCGTTTTTGCCAAAAAATGGGCAGAAAACAGACCATTTTGGCCTCCCAACTCCTCTGTGTGTCTTGTATTCCCTCTGCCCAGCTCCCAGAGGCATTTTGCAGGCCTCCAGAATGTTCCGTGCAACTCATTTTCACCAAAAAAGATCAATTTTTCATCCAATTTTTGGCAAAAACAAGTCGCGCGGAAGGTTCTGGAGGCCAGCAAAATGCCTCTGGGGGCTGTGGAGAGGGAATGCAAGGTGTGTGAGTGGATGGGAGTCCAAAAATGGCTTGTATTTGGTGAAAATGGCTGTATTTGATGTATAAGATGCGCCACAATTGTTGCCCACTTTGGGGGGAGGGAGTGTGAATTATACACCCAAAAATATGGTAACTTATGACTGTTTTTCACACTCACTATCACTGTAGCATCCTGATGGTCATGTGATTAAAGTTCAGATGCTTGGCAACTGACTCATATTTATGACAGTTTCAGTGTCCAGGGGTTATGGGATCAGCTTTTGTGACCTTCTGATAAGCAAACTCAATTGTGAAGCCAGATTCACTTAACAATCATCTTACTAACATAATTACTAGTGATTCACCTAACAGCTGTGTCAAGAAAGGTCATATAATGGGGCAAAACTCACTCAACAAATGTTTCACTTAGCAACAGAAATTTTGGGACTATTTGTATACGACTTCTGTTGCTAGGTCCTTGAGCATTTCCATTATTCTCTCTTATCTGCTTCTGAACCCTTCTCAAAGTTGTTTGCCAGACTCTCCCATTAACACCTACACACAAGTCTCCTACATAGAGGGGCATGGTAGGAAAAGGCAGAGGGAGGACTTATCACTGAAACATACAGTAATGTGAAATTTGTTGCTAGCAGCTTTGAGTAGGCATATAGGGCAGTCATGACCCTACGATGGTCTTGATGACCCATTGGTGCCACATCAAGTATTTACGCTTTATTCTGTGCCAATAGCTCAGGCCACTGGATGGCCACATTTGAAAAGATCTCCTTACAAAGATCTTGTAATGCTATATAATTTTAATATAAAAAGTTTAATATCAAATTAAATGGTTTATTCAGGATTGATAAAGTACAGCTTCAAAAGCAGTGACTAATCCCCTTTCCTTTGTTTTCCATTTGGCGTGCTGTCTAGTTGCAACTGGTGGAATTGTCCTTCCTTTGTGCTATGTGATACTGCTGAAGCCGTCTTGCTAATTCTTCCACCTTCTCAATGCTGGAAAGGGAGGTGTTGCTACTGCTGCTGCTGCCGCTGCTATAACTGCTAAGCTGATCAGAGGTGCTCTGATAGTACCCAGAAGTATAGTGAGAGCCCCAAAGATCCTTGTGTGGTCTATAGTCAGAAGCCCTCGAAGACAGACAGATCTTTTCAGCACTGGAGGAAATACTGAGCGGGAAGGTTTTGCAAGCAGCTGCCGGCACAAAGAGAAGAAGATTAAGGGAGAAAGAATTGAGTGAGAACAACGGAAACTGATTCGCTGACTCTTAGCCAGAAACAACAGGACACATTGTTAGCAATGCAGGTATTCCTCAACTTACAACTATTTGTACAGTGACCCTTCAAAGTTAAACAGCACTGAAAAAAATGACTTATGACTGTTTTTCACACTTAGACCATTGTGGCATCCTCATGATCAAGTGATCAAAATTCAGACTCTTGGCAACTGGCTCATATTTATGAAGGTTGCAGTGTCTCGGAGTCACTTTTTACAACCTTCTGACAACCAATGTCAATGGGGAAGCCAGAGTCACTTAACAACCAGGTTACTAAATTGACAACTGTCTCATTTAGCAACAGAAATTTTGGGCTCAATTGTGGTCACAAGTTGAGGACTAGCTGTATGGAGCTCCTCCATAGCAATAACTTCTGAAATGGTATAACAGTAAGCATGTTGTTACAGGCCAAAGAACGTGTGGGTGGAACTCTGCTGTCATGTATGTCAATGTGATGGATAGATATGTAGAAATGTAGAAAAAGGCAGGGTTTTCATTCACTTTTTAGCACTAACCAAAGTGCTTCAACCATGGATGGAAAGCCAAATAGCTCTCAGATGTTAGTTTTCTAACTTCCATAGTGAGGAACACTGAGAAAATTGCTCCCCAACTTTGAGGAGCCATAATTTTCTGATTCTTGAATCAATGGGCATCATTGGTTTTAATAAGATTTTTGTTAATGTATTAAGGATCATTGTGCTACTAGTATGAAGATTAGAATACAAGAGAATTTATGACTTGCTAATCAGAGCTTGTGCACTCCTTGGCAATCAACCATTTGTTTTACTGCACAATTTCATGGTCTGTTTCTAAATATATCCATATGTTTGCATTGACATCTTCAATGAGAAGTCAGAACTGAAGAAGCTTCTTGGATGAAAAGCAAAATGTTTTCAAGGAAAAAACAAGGAAGTCCAGTAGCCTTTTGCAAATCACCTTTCGGATTACCAAAGTCAAGATTATCAGGCCTGACTTCAAATGTTCTTAAAATACTTTTTGAAAATAACTATTGTATCTCTCTTGAGTCTTAATAATAGGATTCACCGATCATGATAAAATCAATTTGAGAGCCTAAACTTATTTTTACAAAATATACAACTATATAAGAAGCATGCTATTTAACAACTGATTCACACAACATGCTGAAACAATTGTTTGAATTTCCATAAACTGCTTAGCCCCACTTTATCCTAATCTAGTGTTCTGTGTGAACTCGTTCAATATGTTGTGTCTTTGAATTTGACTTAATACAATGCATAAACTCAGTTATTATAATGTACAGTATAAATGTTGGCTTAGTGTTACTATTTATCCTACTTCTGTTTTACAGAAACCTTACTGAATCTCACAAACTACTCACCCCCACTCCAAATAATCATACAACTCACTGAATCACAAATTAGTCATATTTTATTCTTCTATGATGCACAATCACAATTCACATGGTCACATTGTGATTCAATGTGCCATGCAAATTCACAAAATTGTGGAATGATTGAAATGAGAAAATCATGATTAAGAATGTTTTATAAACACATTGTGTTTTATTGTTGTCACATGTTATGATTTTTGTGTACAATATACAATAAAAGACTTGAGAAAACATGGTATCAATAAAGGGAAATAAAATTGATGAAACTAAAGACCAAGGAATATATAGTAATATAATACAAAGTCAACAACATTATAATTTAGACAAGAGATAGATAGATTCTAGTAAAGGGAAGGTGCACACATTCCATCAAGACAGTAAATTTCAGTACTAACTCATTCACTTCAGAATTTACTATTAAGAATTCATCTTCAGCAGTTCTACAAAATATGCAAAACTAAAAATGAATATTTATGAAGAGTCAGGTGCTATCATTCTGCAGCATAATAACTCTGAGTAGTTCCTAAATTAAACCATACAACTATTAAAAATTACTTGCCTACTTCAAATGGAATACATTGCAAAAGACTGGGTTCATTCTTCATGATCGTTTGATTTATACACTGCTTAGCAACAGAAATTTTAGGTTCAATTGTAGTCGTAAGTTGAGGATTACTTGTACTTTGGGGTTTTTGAGCCCTCCTATCAGATCAATGACCTTGAGAGTGATGATAGCAGGAGCATAAACCTAACAGACGAGTTGGGTGCCAGATAATGATATCAACTTAAAGATCACTCATTTAATTACTGACGAAAAGCCTCAAACTACCATAAATAGATTTTGAGATCATGAGGTGGTCAAGGCAAAGCCAGAATGGAATCAGATCACTGATAGGGCCAGTATTGAAATAAAAGTTTCTCATTTCAGGGCACAAACTATTATAACGGGCTGTGAGAAGTACGAATCAAGGAAATCTGAAATTAGTAAAATTGAAATGTGATACATTGCATTCCGTGTTTTTTTTAAGAACAAGTAAATAAATGTAAAGGCCAATCAGAATGGAATAATTAAAAAATATATAATTATATACTACAATATTCAAGGGATGTCCATACAAAGGAATGAATGACAATGATATGAAAAAAGGACATCATTAGATGTGTATTTGGCTAAAATTGAATGTAGCGCAGAATCATCCATATAGTACTAAAACTCTTGTTCCTTTAACTTGGGTATAATGTTGCATCCTAGAGCAAATGTTTTTGAACCAAGCTGGCTCAAATGGGCTAACTAACAGAATGTGTCCAAAATCTGGGATCCATGACTCCCATGGAATTGGAATTTGGCAAATTTTATAAAACATTTAATGACATAAAAATGATCATAAAACAATTTATGATCATAATACAAAATGTCATAAAACATTTCCTATGCTGATGTTTGGCTGTTCTGTACATTCAGATGCTGAATGTATTTCAGTTTTTCCCAGTGAATCTCTACAACAGAAGTTCTGCTATTGAAGCATTGAGAAATATGGTAAGGAAATATCTCTGAATGTTAGCATCATATCCATAATATTTATTATATTATTATATCCATCATATTTTTATATTTAGTGTATATCCATTATATTTCTAGCCAGAATTTTTGTGCAGTGTTTGTGATATGATTCTGAAAATGTATTTGGAATTCAAGGGAGTACATAGCACCTTTCAGCAAGACATAAGAGATGTTTCGAAAACCAGCGAGGGGAAAAATCACGACATTTCAAAGAGGAAAAGATCAAAGTGACTTTTTGAACAAGGCATGTGAAACAAGGAAGATGGAAGCTTTGTGTACACTATGTGTAGACTGATGGTAATACAGGTAATCCTTGATTTACAACAATTTATTTAGTGACCATTCGAGGTTACAATGGCACTGAAAAAAGTAACACATGATGGTTTTTCACACTTATGACCGTTAAAGCATCCCCATGGGCATGTGATCAAAATTCAAATGCCTGGCAACTGACTCGTATATGTGATGATTGCAGTGTCCTGGGGTCATATGATCACCTCTTGTGACATTCTCACAAAGCAAAGTCAATGTGGAAGCCAGATTCACTTAACAATCGTGTTACTAACTTAACAACTGCAGTGATTCACTTAACAGCAAGGAAAGATTGTAAAATGGGGCAAAATTGACTTAACAAGTTTCTCACTTCAGAAATTTTAGGCTCAGCTGAGGTCATATGCCAAGAACTATCTGTATTAAGCAAGAACAAGGAAAGTTATTTCAACCAATAAAGGAATATAACAATAAAAGAAAAACAAAAGATATTTTTATAAAGACTGAGCCAATCACAAATTGCTTAGGATATGAATATTCAAGAATAAGGCTAATATATGATGGCAAATGAGATTTTAAAAAGATGGAAATACTATACTGATGTTAGGGACATTCATAATGTCAATTTTCTATCAAAATAATGATGTACTGTGACATGCAAAGGGCAGAGCTTTGTCGCAGTGTAAGCTTTGTCATTTGTGTATACACATCTTCTATGGATGCCTATCATTTTTCAACTAGAATTATAGGCTATTATAGACAAAAGATTTGAATAACAGGATTAAATTTAAAAATCAGTTCCAAGAGAAAGTGAGGTACAACAGACACCAGGTCAGCTATTAATCAGGTAAAGATAAAATACCCATGGTATTTTAAGACATAGAACAGGCAGTGTGAGAGCAAAGACTAGCAAAGAACATGGTATACACCGATACTGAAAATGGGGGGTGCAAAAGGATGCTCAAATTAATGAACCATTGCACTGATT
>JANHFJ010000614.1:199417-209860 GCA_032468195.1 Cerberus rynchops | reverse complement strand
CTTAATGCTTAGCTTTTCGTTGGGCTGATTCCTGCTAGTAACTAGTTCGGCGGGCCGGATTAAAAAGCCCAACGGGCTGGATGTGGCTCGCGGGCCATAGTTTGCCCATGTCTGGTCTATTCTAATGGGGGTTTGGGAAATTCTGGTTAGGATACTCTTACATTTTGTAAGACTTTAAAGGTAAAACTAATCAATCTGCTAGAAAAAGATTTCCTCTAGAAAAGCAGTGCAGCCTTGCCAACTGTATAATCAGACACTACAATGTCTTCTCAAGAGACAGTGTGTTCTATTTTTCTTAAAATAGAAATACTTGATCATTCCTAAAGTAAATTAGCTTGGCTCTAACGCATGTCAAAAACAAAGGCTGGTAGATATTATTAATTGCTAGTCAAGGTATGTGAAATATTAATGGCTGTTCAATGCTTGGATAAAAACGATTTCAGAAAGGATGTAGGAGATAGGCTAGTTTTTAGGGCAGAATTCCTTGACCACCCTTTGAGCTATATGAGTTTATGATATGATTCGGTCAGTTTTCACATGCTTCCTATTCAAGGCTGAAAATTGTAGCAAAGAGTGTAGCAAAAACACTCATTTTAAGACTATCAGTTGCAGTCTATGATGTGAAGTAAAAGCTCAGAACGCAGCCCAAATTGCGTGTGTGCCATTTTTAAGTGTTTTACTCTTTAAATGTCTTTAATGATGAAGATCATTATGCTAAAGCTTGTTTAGAGATTACAAATCTAAGTTATATTCCTGTTGCCACAGTTAATCAAATCTGCTAAATTCTAAATATGTTAAGCACTATTCTGTTTATTTTACCCATTATTTTTGAACTTGCTACTCAAGTTACTTGGTATTAGTTCGACTATAGAAAACATGCGATGCAGTCAAATAAAAATGTCATATAACTGTTTGAAGGTGTAGTAATTTACAAGTATGGAATGTAAAGAGGAATGCTTAGTAATTAAATTGATATTCCAATGTCAAAGCAGTCATAATACCTTCAATACATTTCATTAGCTTAAATGTATTAAAATCACAAATTAATTACATAACACAATTAAATCACCCTCTGATCTACTTTGATGATAAGTTTTATATGATTACCATCAAACCAATAAAACATGATGATCAAAATACGTTGTAGAACTGCAGCATCTCAGAAGATGCAGGAAACTATACATATAAATTACAACATATATAACTGAATTAACAGTGTTGGAATTGGCAAAGAAAGCAATTGATTGAGCAGAATGAGTGAAGTAATATAGCAAAAAAAATTACACTTTATGCCAGAACTATTCATTAATAATTACAGATCTAAGTCCTCACATATTTCTTATATCCCATGGTCTGAATAAAGTTAATAGATGTTTAATATCAAATTAATTCTTGGTTACAACATTTGTTAGAAGGCAGAAAACAACTGGAATGCTATCCATTGTTTTTTGGAAGGAAAAAGTATAATTAGTATAAATATGCATGCATAAATCAATTATTGTGAAACATCTTGTGCAAATTCCCAAGGTTATAAAGTTTATAACATAAAAAATAAGCATACGCGGTTTCCCTTTTTACTATAATACTACTATACACATTTAGTGTTGTGTAAAACTCATTAAAACTAGTCAATGATCAGTTTAAATTAAAAAAAAAACCTCTTATCTAATAGAAAAATGGACATTTTACCCTGTTTTAAATAATACAAAATCCAAAATATATTGTAGGTATACAGAGAGGATAAATAAATAAAATATCAATAAAGGATAATATTTGTACTTCAAGGTTGAAATGAGGTGTCCTTGATGTTCTCTGCCATTGGCGGTTTTCTTGCAACCAAGCTCAGAGAACACCAAGGACCCTTCAAATAAAATATATATTGAATTATACTGTATATTATGCAGATATTAAGTAAAATATAAGTAAAGTAAGTTTTTTAGGAAACTCAATTTTAAAACTGATGTCTTAGTATGGTTTCAGAAGCTATCTTACCTTCCAAGAAAATTCAGTTGTTTTTAACAGTGTTTCACAGTTATGGAACACATCAAAATTCAAAGTGAGTTAATTCACTTTTTCACTTTAACTCAATTGTTTTTCTTACTGTCTGTACCTCTCTCAGACTCAAACTTTTACACATATATTTTTAGAGGAATATATTGGGTGCAAGTTTTTGAAAAACCACAACACTGTATCATTAAATAATGAAAATAAATATGGCCACCCATTTCAAACAAGTGACTGGTTGGCTAACAATAATTAGAAACCAGCACAAACCATCTCGACTTATGACCACAATTGAACTCCAAATTTCTGTTGCTAGGGTTTAAATTGTACCCCAACATGACCTTTATTATCACAGATGTTAAGTGAATCACTGCGGTTGTTAAGTGATTCACAAGGCTTTACATGAATCTTGCTTCCCCCATTGGCTTTCTTACTGGAAACCAGCGGGGAGGATTACAAAAGGTGATCACATGACCACAGGATACTGCAACCGTCATAAATACATGCCAGTTGTTAAGCAACTGAATTTTGATCATGTGGCCATGGGATGCTGCAAAGGGTGTAAATATGAAAACTGCTCACTATTTCCAGTGCCATTGTAACTTTTAAAGGTCACTAAACAAATGATTGTAAGTCAACGACTATCTATATACAGTTATCAGTAAAAACAGTAATAACTGCCAATGCAAGCACCTCACAGATTCCCAATGTCACTCCAACCCCAAACACATCCAGTTTGTCTAAAAAAGCCACATACAGAAAAAACAGCATGTAGCCAACAATAAATGGAAATAGAATATAGAAATAGAAATGGGTTCCTCTGTGGTGGGTAGCAGTGCCGGTTACTCCTGCTCTTTCTCCCACAGCCTTTTTCTAATGCTGATACCTTCCAAAGTTCCAGCTGCCACTGTCAGCTCTTTATGACACAGCTGCCTTTTTCCTTTGGGTAGCCCAGGCATGCAGCTGTAGGAAGCACAAAAGCTATTGCAGCTACTGCTGTCCAGTTTCCACTACATTCTCCACTCTTCTAGATCAGCTCAGGCACTTTGGAGACACTGAGTCAGGAATCAAGCCAGCTGCTGCCTATTTTACATAACATCTATGCTGCAATGGGAAATTATTTTATTTTTTTTATTTATTAAATTTGTATACCGCCCTTCTCCCGAAGGACTCTTAATTAATACTGTGAAAAAGTTTTTGTCACTAATACTTTGTAAGGCTACTAATTTCTTTTCCACTTTGTGGTTCTTTAAACTGCAAGACAGATTCTATCTTACTTTAAAGAGTGAGGCAAGGATTGGAGGTTGTATGCTCAGCTCATCTTCTCCCACCCATTTAGGGCCCATTTACTATACAGATAGTCCTCGACTTACAACAGTTCATTTAATGACCATTCAAAGTTACATCACTGAAAAAAGTGACTTATGAACGTTTTGCATCCTCATGGTTACATGATCAAAATTCTGATGCTTGACAATCAGAGGTGAAATTCAGCAGGTTCTAGTAGGTTCGCTAGAACCAATAGTAAATTTTCTAAGCAGTTTGGTTGTTAGAAGAAATCTCCTTTTATTTTTTCCCACTTTACAGGGTTAATCCTTTAAGGAAGGCAGGAAAAAAACATTCTGGTATTGTTTTTAGCCTAATCTTTATTGCCTTGCTAACAGAAACTGCCCACCCAGTCACATGATCCCCCCAGCCACGCCCATCAAGCCATGCCCACAGCTACCGGTTCTGTGGTGAATTCCACAACTGTTGAGAGTTGCAGTGTCGCAGAGTCATGTGATCAACTTTTGTGACCTCACAAGCAAAGACAATGGGGAACCCAATTTTCACTTAACAACTGTATTACGGTAATAATTTATCAATTGCAGTGATTCACTTAACAACTGTGGCAAGAAGAATCACAAAATGGGGCAAAACTCACTCAACAAATGTTTCATTTAGCAACAGAAACTTTGGGCTCAATTGTGGTCATAAATTGAAGACTACCTGTATTTCAGAATAATGTCTATGCTTATTCATTGAATATATAATGCCCTAGTTTATGTATCATTTTTGCTTGCCAGTTATCAAAATGATTGATTGATTTAAATTAATGGCTAGACAGATGTGTACAAAAGCAGACTATTATTAAATATCTACACCAGTGTTTCTTAAAGTGTGATCCTAGGACTCCTAGGTATCTATCACGGCTCTCCCAGAGGTCCATGAAATCAAAATTATTTCCCAGCAATGTTGAAAAATAATATAATATTAAAATAACATCAAACAGTTGTGTGAAGTAGTGGTTGGCAGCAAATGAATCAATTTTAATTTTTAATACAATAAATATTGATAAAAAATAATATTCCTTTGTGGTGTTCTTTAATTTTTAAAAGTGAGAAAGGGTCCTGCGAGAAGAAAGTTTAAGAAAAACGGATCTAGATTATTTTATACTTTAGGAGTCTTCCCTCTGTGCAAAGAGCACAATGGTTTGACTGTCTGAATCTCTTTTTGTGGACATTGTACTTACCAATAGGGAGAAGTTAGTTAATTATGTACCATCAGGTTGTTATCAATTCCTGCGTACACATAGATTTTTTCCATGATGATCCCTAACTTGCTTTTTCAAACCTTCAAACAGTGCACTCATCGGTCACTGTAATTGAGTCAATCCATCTGGCGGCTGGTTGTGCTCCTCTTTTCTTTCCTTCCAACTTTCTAAGCACTGGAGTCTTCATTTTTAGCTCTAGTCAGAAGCCCGGGTTTATTTGTTGGATGATCTGTTTGTAATCTTGGTAATATTCACAGGAAACTTCTCCAATACCAAAGTTCAAAAACATCAATGTTCTTTTCATTCTGCTTGTTCAAAATCAACTTTTGCTTTTAAGAGATGTCTTACTTAACAATTGCATTATGACTTAACAATTGCATTACTCAGCAACCAAAAACCAATTGTGGTCCTAAGTCACCAACAAGATCCATAAATATTCTTTGCTACCTTCATCCTGAGTTATCTTTTAAAGAATGTTCTGCATTTATACTGTAAATCAGTTAAAGGTTTTGATGGATCTTGTTGCTCATGACCCCCAACATAGTTTAAATTAATTTTTCTATTTAATATTAGTTATACACACACTTTCAATCATTTATGAAGGGTCAATGGATCTCATAATAAATACATTATTTAACAATTCAGTTTATAATGTAAAGTCGGGGGAAGGAATAGAAATATGAACAATTTGTGATATTTGCCAGTTTGGATAAAAGTCCAAGCTGGACGAACTTACTGGTACTCCTCGACTTACAACCCTATTTGAGCTCAACATTTCCGTTGTTAAGTGAAACATTTGTTAAGTAAATTTTTCCCCATTTCATGACCTTTTGTTGCCAGAGTTGTTAAGTGAATCACTGCAATTGATAAGTTAGTAACCCGGTTGTTAAATGAATCTGACTTCCCTATTGACTTTGCTTGTGAGAAGGTTGCAAAAGGTGATTAGGATACAACAACTGACATAAATATGAACCAACTGCTAAACATCTGAATTTTGATCATATAATCTTGGAGATATGTTGCAAAGGTGAAAAATGGTCATAATAATTTTTCAGTGCCTTTGTAACTTTGAGCTAAATAAACTGTTGTAAGTCAAGGACTACCTGTATAAATATGGGGTCATAATGATAACACCATATTTGAAATGCAATTTTTTTTCCAGGATAGAGTTTTCTGACATCATAAAAACAAGCAGCTTAAAATATAATGTTTTGTATGCCTAGGAACTCACAATTATTCTAGTAGTTTTAACTTCCAATATACATATAAGGTTGGTTTTCTACTGCAGCTTCAATTTAGTTCTTCCAAGCTTCACACCACCTAGAACTGATATCAGTTTGATTTTCAGTTGACCTTATTGTTTTCAGCAGCCCTAGAATGTTATTTTTCTCTACTGGTGAATATTGGCTACATAGCTGGGGTTTTTTGTTGTTGTTAAATTGTGTGTGTCAATTTCCATATTTGTACTCTAAAGTTAATATGCAGATAAACAAGTTCATGAAGTATGTTCTCCTTATCTTCTGTGTTTATGATGGTGTATTTAAACCCAGTATAATTTGCTTCCACCGATACAAAATGCTATAACATATCTATTGGTTGCTATTTTGTGTGTCTCTAATATGTGTTCTGTCAGACCTAAGGAAGGCAAGCCGACATCCAAATTGAATAAAAGGCTAGATTACTGGGGTTTTTATTTCTTCTTGATTAGATAAAATAGAGATTAGAGAAGCTTTGATTTTATATATACTTTAAGAAAGTTTAATAAACAATTATTAGAACCAAGAAATGACATAAAGTTGAACAAAAGTGAGATTGTCCACAAACTACACATGATAATATAGTTATATGATCTTACAATTATATCTGCACTTGCCTTGTATAATAGTTAGCTTCACAATCTCTACAAAGAACTACTTTTATCCATTGTATAACTCGATCTTGTGAACTTTAAATTGATTAATTATATAAGTGTAATAGTAGTATCCTGTTTATTGTAGTTCTATTAGAATAATACAGTAAATTTGCATTATCATTAACAGATATATTTGGATTAATATAAACAAATAAACACAAATGAAAATTATTTGGCTCTCTCTATGTATTGTGTATCTGCAAGTCTACAGTACCTTTAGGAAGATAACAGAAGTATTTTTGTCAAAATCTAGATGTAAAATACTGGCTAAATTTTAGCGTATAGTTAAAAATACCATCTTGGCACATATTTGGGCATGCATAATACAGTATATTACAGTATTATACTAAATGTAATTACTTCTCAGTATTATAGTAATTAGTAATGTTTTTATTGTTTGTGGTGTATTCTTCAATTAACTTGAATTGGTAGGATGTAATTTTCACACATTTTCAATACCGTTATTTCAGTGAAAACAAAATATACATTATGGAATTATAACCCAACAACTCATCTAGACATAAACAGCGACAGCATTTTTTTGTTTTATTGCTAAATGCTAGTAGAAAAAGATGCACACCGTAGCTTCAATTTTGTGTTCTGTTTACACACAAAGAATTAGGAGAAGTGAAGCCAGAGCTGTGTTATTTATTACATGAATAATTTAGCTTCATTATTCTGTGTATTCCTTTGGACTGATGCTAGAGTGAGAGTTGCATCAGCACCTTTCCACAACCTGGTCTTCATCTACTAAAGCTCTCTAGTTCTTATGTTAACAGTTTCACTCTGTCATGGGAATGAGTGAAACCATGTGTAACAGGTATGCATATCAAATAGCCTTGCTCAGGAAGAGGCAAACTATGCAATATGGGGTAGACCAACTTCATATGCAAACTATTATGCTTCAAATCAGGTTTCACAGAGCCAAATATGGGCTAGGTGAGAGAAAGTACTTGTATAGGATATAATTGAATGTTTAAACATAATCTATATTTTAAGCTATATTTAATACCTGTGTGATATTGTGTATAATTATATTTTTATTATTTGATCACTAGAATTGCAACAATTATTTTTTTTAACATATACAATAGGTATAATAGGTTTAACCAATAACGATCTTCTTTAAATTGGCATAGCTTTTTATATAAGATTGCAGTGTGCTTTGCAGGATACAAAATTTACATGTTTCTGGTTTGTGGCTTACAGATCTTTTCTGTTACCAACAACACAGAATGTATGAAGCTGCTGCAGGAAATCAGATGCGCTCACTGTTCACCGAATGTTCAGAATCTGTTCCACTCAACTGTGAAGGAAGCATTGGAAAGAGAACTAGCCCTTCCTTTCCTGTGTAAGGATTATTGCAAAGAATTCTATTACACTTGCAGAGGTCACATCCCAGGTAAAATATTGCAAAGAATAATAAATTGAGGTGCTATATACCTACCGTGACCATATGTCCTTTACTATAAAGGACAGTCTTTTATTTCAGAAAGTCCTATTTTAAATGTATTTATTTTTCAAAAAGTCATTTTTGCCCTTTATTTTTATATTTAACTTTCACTGTACAAATGGTACCACTTAATGCAGTCTTTCACATTCATGTGAAAAATATGGTAATTGGATTATTTTAAAATGTACTGTTTGATTTTAAGTATTTTTATTAGAATATGTGAGTTTGTAGTTTTTCTTAATTCTGCTGTTTATAAAGCCAAGTTATCAACATAAACCTTTTTTTTCATTCTTAGGGTTCAGATTTGCTACTTTTTCAAATTTGTACCTTATATTTTCCAAGAAAAAAATGGTCACCATATGTTTACTTAAATTTCTTGTGCATTGTAAAAAAAACATTGATGTAATACTCATTTTCTTTATCGAGAAAGTACTGATTTTATAAGTGATTATAAAATGTTACCTAGATCTGTGTCTCTTAACCAAGGATGCATATACTTTGGTTGGTACAAAAGCAGTTTAGTGGAATATAAAGCATTAGACCAGTTTATTTGAGAGTGTGTCTATTTCCCATGGTTTCTGCCTAACTGGTATTGGGCCAAGAGAATTGGCATAGTCCCTTTAAATAGTGTCACCTCTGAGGACCCAGGACATGTGCCATCTCTGTGCTGTCCTTAGAAAGTGGACCCTCCTGAGAGCCATGTAGCTTTTTCATGACGTTCCAGAGGATCTTAAAAGACTTGCTTGTTCTCTCAAGTCTTGTGGGTAGGGTGGATGGAGCCACTTCTGGATGGATTTTGTAGATGTTTTCCTGTTTGAAGTTCCCTGCTTACATTCTTTTAAGCCAGTATTTCTACTGAAATAATTAAAATCTTAATCATTAGTCCTTCACTAAGATTTGTTATGTTATCAGTCTGATGATAATTCCTCTGGATGATTCCAGGTGGCTTCCTTCAATTATTATTATTTTTTTAACTTAAACATTTTAGAGAGTTTCTAACTAACACAATTTTGTTCTATAAGCAATTTTTAATCTGAGTATTCCATTTATATTTTAAGTTTGGTTTTGACTTGGTCTTTATACTCATTTTCAGATTTGTTTAGAAATGATGTTTTACCACTGATTTTTTATACTGAAATTAAAATATTGCTTAAAGAAAGTTTAGATCTTAGATAATGTTTTGAAAGAAGAAATAGAAGAACTGAGGTAGCAGAAGAAGAAAAAGAGAGAAGTGAACATGAAACAGGAGGGGGGGGAATCATTTAGTTCAAACATTGATCAGAGGAATGATAAGCAAAATCTATCCCAAAAGATTAAATTATAATGTTACAATAACCTGGATGCAAATATGAATCATAATACTAAATGGCTTGTAAACGGATTTCAAAAGTTTATCCTTATAAAAGAGATGATTTGGTAGTGATGCAAGAAGGCTAAATCAAACTTTCAACTGATTTATAGTTCTTGGAGAAATTCCATGGTATTGTTAAACACATCAGGTAAACAGAGACTTTTGATAAATACAAAAGACCACAACATTGTAAATGAGATTCTTCATGCACTATAAAAAAGAAAAGATAATTTATTCCATCCAAATCTATGTTGATCACACAGGACCATAATCCAGAGGAATTTAGGGCAGTTAATTTTTCCAACCTCAATGGGATTTAGGAGCACTCTATTCCTTTTTTGTTGGCTGCAATTTCTAGAAACTATTGTTTAGGATATTGAAAGCTGGAAGATGAAACCTCAAAAATTAATAATTTGCTAATAATGTTTGGAAGGAATCGAGAAACCCATAATTAAGACTGTGATGGTTGTATGAGTCCTAGTATGTCCTGTGATACACATCAGCCTATTTCCCAAAGCTCTGCAATTGAAACAATACTATTATTGAACCTGAATGCAACAGAGCACTATGATTTTCAAAAAACAGGAAATCCTCCTCAATTTTATGAACATAATTCCATCTTTAATATTACATCTGAACATAGTCTACACAGCATGAATAGTGACTGTTGGTACTGTTTTATCAAATTTTAAACTAAAGACTAACAATTTATGAAATAAACAAAGCTTTTTAAAAAACAAAAAAGTTTAAAAGAGGAGCAGACTAGTATGAAATAAATTAAGAAACACTTTTAAGAAACACTCTATACTTTTATTTCTTAGAAGTCCCATGGATGCATAACTTTGACCTGGGGGTGTAGTCGTCTCTGATTAACATAAGGAAACATTTTGAAAAAGATGCCTTTAGTGTGGTTTAGCATGTATCTAAACTCATTAAAATATGAAAATATTATTATTGTCTTTCTAAACTACAGAGACATTTTAGGCTTTCTTAAACCAGCTGTTCCTTACTTTTTATTGCATTCTCCAGAGCAAAGTCGAATACATTATAGTTGCCAAGACTGCCTGTTGAGCAGCGATAACAGATTAGATTAAATATTTGGCTCATGCTACAGGCCTCCAAGAGAGGTTATTAATAATAATAACAACAATCACCTACATTATAATATTAATATATAAATATATATATAG
>JANHFJ010000614.1:169946-180601 GCA_032468195.1 Cerberus rynchops | reverse complement strand
TTGGCAACTCACTTTATGATGGTTGCAGTATCCCACGGTCATGTGATTATCTTTTGTGATCTTCTGACAAGCAAAGTCAATGGGGAAGCCAGATTCACTTAACAACCGTGTTACTAACTTAACAACTACAGTGATTCACATAACTCTGGCAAGAAAGTAAAATGAGGCAAAGTTCACTCTTAACAACTGTCTCACTTTGCAACAGAAATTTTGGGCTCAATTATGCTTGTAAATCGAAGACTACCTATAGAATGAATATATTTTATTGATTAGCTTAAGCAACTATTGTAGAACTTTCTATTTTGAAACCCAGGAATTAACTTTTTGAATGTATTCACGGGGATATATTAATTGACTTAAAATCAGTCATCCCTTTGAAGGCCACTTTTAAGTAGAAACCCCTAATGTGAACAAATGAACATCAACTGCAGAAGCCTCTAAATTTAATCTTGTTTGCTCACAAGCAAGCTGGCATTAAATCAAGCTGCATCTCTACTCTCCTGCCATTTCTCCTTCTGCCAAATACACATTTAAAATATGTGAACCAAATCAGGCAATGTTCCATATCTGCTACCTGCCCTTTTTTCAATAGTGGGCTCTATACTTTCTTCAGTAAGACTTGAATTGTAGTTGTTTGCTCTAAAGAATGTTTTAATATTGAATGTTAAGATTAATATTGTTTGTAAGGACCAGCCTCAACTGGGTTCTGTCTGTTTTCAGAAAATGAGAGCTGGTGCACATGTATTGGCTATTGGAGATTTTTCTCTCCAATTTATTTATTCATTAATTTGTTTGTTCATTCATTCACTAGAGTTATATTCTGTCTTTATTTTGTACAGTCCAAGGTGGCATATGTAATTATGCCTCCTGCATTATACTCTCACATCAACTACACTCTCAGCATACTCATAACATAATCTTTTCCTGCAATACATTTCCTAAAAATGTCTTCTTTAAATTAGCAAAAGATCATTCTTTGCCACAAAGTATGTGCAAATAAGGGGCTCAGCTGTTGCCGAAAGCAAGTGTCTGATAAATATTTTTGTTACACAAGCTTCCACATAAGTAGAACAAGGTATGCTTTATGGCAGGTTTCCTAGGTGTTTTCATGCAGAAATATTTTCCTATCCCCCAAAGTCCTGAACACCAAAAGGCTACTTAGCTTAGCCAAATGCCTGCTTTTCTGTTGTATTTTTAATCAGTAAGGGACAACTAACAATATGTGCAGAAAAGCCACACGGCCCTGTATCTGTTTTTAAGTATTTCCTAGCATGTGCTAAAGCAGAAGCCAGAAGCACAGGAAACTCCTTCTTTAGAAACAGTCAATGTAAACTAGCCTGCCTGGCAGGAAATATGGTCCAAGATAATGCCAAATTATCATCCAATTCAGATGAAGGTCAACAAACTAGAAAGGAGAATGCCTGGCCTACTCCTTTGCAGTTAATAGCATCTTTATCTGCAAATATCAGCCAGGGAAGATTTTCATGGCAAGTTTACAGTTATTGTCTATGCACATTAGCTGAGGTAGTATTGTTGTTAAAGGCCTAGAAGCATGGTTTTTTTCTCCTCCATGTCTTTGATCTGAAAAACATCATTCTCGTCCAGACTTAATGGCCTCCAGCTGAACTGAATCTTTATCAATCCAAGATTAGCCCCAAATTATTTCAATGCTACCAACTTTTCCTCATGCTGAGGCTTATGTACTTTGTAACAACTGAATGGTGGGCAGAGATTCAACTGATGAAATTTTTCATGTCATATTTTTCTGCCAAGTAAATATGGCTGCTCCTTTCCAGAAAAGAAACATACTGTACATGATTTTCGGGAACATTATTATTGCCATATCTAAGCCTCTAGCAATTATTTTGGTGGTTTCAGAGCAAATTTGATTTATATTGAACAAAAATTTGAATATAACTTTATTCACTCACTTTCTTACTCTGGTTTAAAGGCTGGTGCAATCTTGTTCTTTCTATATACTTCTCCCTATTCAATAAGAGCTGTTCCTAATAAGATTTCTTTCATAAAAAAATAACCTAACCTGCCAGGTATCTTCCTGAGATCTCCACCTTTCCAACCTCTCTACTTTAGCTCTAGGATGTCAGAGGGTAGCTTTCAGATGTCATTATACAAAGGCCATCATTTGGTTCATTGTGCAAAGCAGAGAAACAAACAAGAAGCAAAAAACACAACATGTAAGCAAAAGTAAAGCTACAGAACTGAGCAATGCAACACTGAAAATAAAATATTTCTGATGCTTCTGGCTATATAGCCAAGAGATTCCACTTCTCTTTAATCCTTGGATGGAAAGCCAAATACCAGGCCTGGACAGGAAAAAAAAATGTTCTTACACAAAAATAAAATTCTACAGCAGGCTCTCCAAGCCTGAAATCTATATTCCCACACCATTGTATTACAAGAGTGCAATTTTATATAGAAGAGCAGGAATGGGCAATGATGGCCTTTTTATGACTTGTGGACTTTTAACCCTCAGAATTCCTGAGCCAGCCAGGCAGGTTCAGGAATTCTGGGAGTTGAAGTCCACTAGTCATAAAGGGGCCATCATTCCCACATCTGTAGTAGAGTGTTAAAATACTTGGAATTACCAACATTCTAATCCATTACAACTCATGAGTGGTCTACAATAACAATAGTAGAGAATGAAATAAATCTAGTAGGTCTCTTCCTCATGATCACTTTAGTGTGCTATACCCCATTCCTTGAGCTGGCAAAATGACATGTCAGATAATTCTTGCTGCCTGGACTGTCAAAGCTATTCTGCTCCTAGAATATGTGGTAGTGCTACAATCCTTATAATATCATTGTGGAACAAATTAAGGAAGCTTACCTCCAAGCTCCTTCCAAGCAGCCACCAATTGCTAAGGAAGATTACCTCCAAGCTCCTTCCAAGCAGCCACCAATTGCTAAGGAAGCTTACCTCCAAGCTCCTTCCAAGCAGCCACCAATTGCTCTCCTGAATGAATGGGTAGACTGTTGACCTTGACTGCAGATGAGTACCTGGCTTGGAGCTTTTAGCCACCTTCCAAGTTGTTCAACCGATGGGTCATAGGCAAAGAGTAAGGCGCATGGGGATGGCTCTTTCCTGTTTCAGCCAATGTATCTTCTCCATCCCTGCAGGGTGAAGGAGGGGAAAGAGCCCCCAATGTCCCTTGCTGATCCTCATTGGGCTCAAGCCCTATCTATCAGTTTTGCTCAGCCTTTGTACCCTTTGTTGCAAACACAGAGAGGTTGGTTGAAGCAGAGGGAATATTTGCTGATGCATTGCAAGAGCATCCTCCCACTTCCATCTCTGCCCTTTCTTTGTGTCTGTGACTTGCTCAGTAAGGCTGGTTGTGCACGCAAAGTTAGCACTCTTTCAAAAGAGCACCAAATCTATGTTTGAAAATAGCCCCCCAAATAACTGACAGGCAGGTAATGAAGTAAAATCTCTCTCACTCCACCCCACTCTCCCCCACGGTCTGTCTGCTGATTTGGAGAATGTTTGGCAGGCATTGGCAGATCAGCTCTCCTCTCTGCCAGCCCATGGATCAATGAAGCAGCAGAGCCCCTCTTGTTTTACTGGGTCATCTGCTCTGCCATCTCTCCATCATGAGATGCATTTTTCTAAATGGAAAACAAGCTGCTTGCAGTGCCTGAGCCACAATTATTGAGGTGCTACAGCAGTTTCCCAATAATTAAGAAACTCTACTAAAAAACTCAAATACTTTGGCCACCTAATGAGAAGGAAGGACTCACTGGAGAAGAGTCTAATGTTGGGAACAATTGAGAGCAAAAGAAGAAGGAAATGGCAGAGAATGAGGTGGCTGCATGGAGTCACTGAAGCAGTTGGTGTGAACTTAAATGGACTCCGGGGATGGTAGAGGACAGGAAGGCCTGGAGGAACCTTGTCTATGGGGTCGTGATGGGTCTTACATGACTTCGCAACTAACAACAGTAAAGGAGGTATAGGTTTGTCACATCCAGGCTTTAATCAAGGACTAAGAAGCATTCATATTATCTACCAACTTCACCTGCCATGAGAATATAATCTCACCCTGTCTTGTAAGAAGACAACCCTATTTTTGTTGCTTCTTCTTGTCAATAATTTAGCCCATGATTTGAACTTTTATTTAAGTAGAAACAAAGCTATGACTTCAAACAATTGACCTAATGGCATTCAGATTTATGATACCAGGGTCTAGAGAAAGCTGTGTAATGTTACTAAAAGTTTTAACTGCAAGGCAGCTGGTGTTAGAGATCTTCAGTCAGTGTCAGTAAGAGGAAGAGAATACTATGGTAAAATATCGCTGTATCATAGGCAACTATGAGGCAACTATGAAAATAACAATATTACATGCTCATAGATTAATAATTAGAAATAACATCCCCCCAGACAAGTATAATGTTCTGTTCCTATACTATTTATGTTCTATTTATAATTAAATTAAAATACAAAAACTGTTTTTTATTTATACAATATAATTTGTTATATTCTTGGAAAAAAATAAAATATAGCTTGTTGTTATGCTAGAATGAAAAAGGCTTATCTTTCAATGTTGGCCATCTTGTATATAACTTTAGCAATCCATAAAGAAAAATCTTCTTGTAATCCAGATTTGTTACCTTCCTTTCTAACTTTAGGTCATATAAATATAATTCTATATAAATAACACCTGATAAAATTAAATGCATTTTTATGTGAGTAATTTGAACATACGTATACAGATGCATTAAGCTAAACGAACTTGCAGTGTGGAATCTAAACATATAGTAATAGTATTCTGACGTGTATAGCATTTCTAGTAATCTAATAAAAATGTCTGTCTATATTGTGCTCCTATCTTTATCTTTTAATTGTTAACTATGAAAAAATATAATTTATTTTAATATATTTAAAGTGATTTTATACAATATGGCTAATTAGATTAACAACTGGAATATAGACAGCATAATTCTAGTTCCCATCAAATTAAAATTATGTTGAATGCCACAATCAACTCTATACCATTCTCCTTAAAAAAATTGATTTCCAATACATATCCAAAGAAAAAGATATATGATAGACTTATTTTCTATATTAAAGTATTACAATACTTTAACCTTGTATTTTCCACAAAGGGGACAAAGAAAATATGGTTGATACTTCAACATGTTTCTGCCACTATTTATCACTACAGTTCTTTCCCTCATGGATGTTCAGCAAACTGATATCCCATTTTGTATGAAAGCTGTATTTAAAGTAAAATATTTATGCAGATGAGTTTATGGAAGCCAAAACATGGATATGAAGATTTTTGTGCCTCATGGCTATGTGCCATTCTGATCACTTAGAGCAATATCCCATGACTTACTTTTATAGCAATTAAGGAAGATATAGTATTTGTTTAAACATATAAAACTATTCTCTCATTTCATAGTGTAATGTATAGCTGAATGTATATAGTTCGAGTGGAACATAATTGGGGTAGTCATAGTTTTGATTTTTCAGATTATTTGCTATGTATTTACTTGCTTTATATTTCTTAATCTTATTAGTGTCATCATCATTATTAGGTCATGTGCAGAGCACATTGGGTAGCAAGTGTTTTCCACTGGTTTTGATCATTTGCAGCATCTTTGGCATCATCCCAAGGGACATTAATAATCTTAAGGCCTTCCATAAGTGTTTGGTGCCAAGTTTTCCAAGGTTGGCCTCATTTTCTCTTCCTCTAAAAAGTATCCAACATAATGCAATTCTTGGATGCTGTGTTTAGGCATATATAAGATGTGGCCAACAAACCAAATGCTATGTTCATTTGCATCTATTAGTATAGTTGCCTTCAAATGCTGTTTACTATTTTATATGTATTATGCAATAGCAATAATTGTATATCGAGCAAATTTATACAGTATCTTTTCAGGATATTCAGAATACAGCCACTTACCATTAGTTATTAGTATCAATACTGTATATGTTAAAGGACTATATGGTTCTGTAATGTAGAATGGGTAATCATTGGGAAACACTTTGGATTGCCTATTTTAGGTGCTTTCACAAAATGTCTATTCATAAAATAGGTGTCTCAGTTATGAACAATCATAAAACATTTTCTACAAAGCAAATTAGTGTTGCTTTCCATCCTCAGTCATCGTTTCTGAACACTTTTTGCCAATCCAGATTGTCTTAGCACTTTGGAAGGCAGACAATTTCACTTCTAAATAAAATGCTGGACTGTAACAACCTAGCATTTTATTCTCTAAGAACATACAGTAAGACCTATATTCGTTCCAAGAACCAAGGGTATGTGTAGGTAGACAACTCACAGCATAAGTTTGGATTTGTTAGATGCTATTATTATTTGTGTTCACAGCTTAGTTGGAAACAGATCCTTCTATAGCCCATTATAAAGTCACATATTTCTCTTCTGAAGAAAACAAAAAGCAACACTTTGCAGGAACACATTTTTCCCGCTTATTTTTCTTCTGCATCCAGCAACTGTTTTTCTTTCCCAAGAATGCCAATAATTATTTTAAAATTGACTTCTTATTTTCCTACCTTATGTACAACTGGCTGGGGCAGAGAAGGGTTGTGGATGTTTGCTATATTCTCTGTCAATCACTGCTTATATGATTACTAATTTAAAAACTTTTATCTTTGTTTCTTAGGCAGTTTATATAATTGCACCATCTTGTATCTATGATTTTACTAATAACCTGGCAAGAATTTTTCTTCTGGCTGTGGGATGAAAGCATATTGGACTATATACAAGAGCCATCAAAACACCTTATTAATCTGACATGCAGTATTAATAGTATGATACATAATGAAATACTGAGTGCAATCTTATACTTGTTTATCCAGATATAGAACCATTGAGTCAAATGAAAATTTCTCCTGAGTAGATTGCTGTCAGATTTCAGCTTCATGTTTTTAAGTACCTATATTAAGAAAGACTATTAAAAACGAAAGCTCAAGAACAAGCAAGTATCTGAATAAACCAAGTATGTACAGTACATCTGTTGTAATTGTCTGTTATACAGCAACTTGAATATTGTATTAACATTTAGAACCTGAGATTTAAATTCATAGTGTGGGTGGGACAAATTGTGCAGCGTATACCTCTATAGAAGCCACAGTGTTCTCATGCATCATACCATGAACACAAATATCCTTAACATATTCAGGAAATCCACTTCATCTCCAATGAAGTTTTCTACAAATACATGCTATTATATTTTTAACTTCATTTAAAAAATGAAGCAACTAAACTCACAAAGCTGCTTAATATAGTGTAATTATTTTCATATTATTATTTATTTGTATTCCACCTTTATTACTTTTACAAATAAGGCGGCAAACATATCCAGCACACCGTTTTTAATGCAATGTTTGCCTGAAAATGTATGTGCATTTTTGAAAGTGGTATGTTATACTAAAATTAGAGGGCTGTAATTATGAATAAACATTTATGATCCATATGATTAATGAAATAAAAATATTAGCATACAATTTAATCTTCAAAAATTCAAGGTGGTTAAACTATTCAAATAATAAGCAAAATATATATAACCTACATAAGCAGGAATCAGTCCTAGACATAGAAAAATGAAGCATAAACTTCTTTTTAAACCAAAATAGGATACCCAAGAAAGCAGAATCACCATGATTTTGAAAGAAGCAAAGTGAGAATAAATAAGTTTGGTTGATTATTTGATTATTATAAATAGAAAGAATCATGAGATTTAAGGATTGGAAGGGATCTTTGATACAATCTAATTCAACCTCCCCCCCACCCCCCAATACTACAACATCTCCAACAAACCGTCAATACTACAACATCCCCAACTACAAGTCTCTTTCACGGATAAACAGCTCCTACCATTTGGATTTTTTCTGACATTCAACCAAATCAACTTTCTTGTAAATTAAACTCACTGTTTCTTGTCCTACCTTCCAGAACAAATCTACTATTTAACATCCTTTTAGGTACGTATTTGTCATATCAGATTTCCTTCTTTGTTCAGGCTAAATATACTCATTACTTCCAACTATTCCTCATTACTCTTTCCTTCCATACCTCTTAGTGTGCTGTCTTGACTACTAACCTATGCATTTTTTCAAGTTCATCAATGTCCTCCCTAAACCAAAAGGTCCAGAACTGGTTACAGTTTCTAGGTGTAGCCTGTGTAGAGCAAAATAGGGGTAAAAAAATTGTTTATCTTGATTTTGACAGCTTGTTTCTATTGATGCTACCTATAATGGGATTTGCTTTTCTGCATCTACATCACAATTTTGACTCATGTCTAGCCTGTGAGCCATTCAACTTTTTTCTGTATGCACTGCTCCCCAATGGGATCCAACCCATTTCAATATTTCCTGCCAAATGTGGGACTTTCCATTTGTTTCCACTGAAATTCATTGTGCTGGTTTCTACCCAGCATTCCAGCTTATCAAGATTCTCCTGAATCATGGTGCTGTTTTCTAAGATGTTTACTACTCCCATTGTATACAAATTTATTAATGTGTTAAATAATGCAGGATCTAAGACAGAAACCTGTGGTTATGTCAATTGACACTTCCTTCCAGCTTGAAATCCGTAATGGAAAATAAACTGTTTATCCCCCACCTGAAATATTTGCACATTTTATAACATAATAAGTATTTATGTATTTGCACCAGTAGTCTTAGAGTTGATCCTGTTAAACTTTATGGGAAAATTGCAAACATGTATTTATATATTTATTTAGGTCCACACAAGATGGGGGGTTTTCTAGCTTCTAAATTATTAAATTTTGTTTTGTATAAAAAACTCTTCTCCTAAGTCACCTCACTTGGTCTTTCCTTCTTTCCTTTTTTCCTTCCTTCCTTCCTTCCTTCCCACTTAATAGTCTTTCAACCTTACATGGCCACTAAATATGATCAACAATCATTGAAATTTTGCAGAAGGGAAAATTATTTTCAACCTAAAGCCTTTTCCTTTCCGCTTGTAAGAACTTGTTGGTTCTTTTAGGCTCTAAAATTTTCTGTTCTATGCTGACTGCAATTGTTTTGTTTCATAAGGATAACACAGAAGAATTCTTAATATATTTATATAATGACTGAGTGCAAAAAATTGTATTTTCTGAAAAGCAATATCACTTTTATCTGTCATGTGATATACAGTACAGATGTTATAATATATTATGAGCATCAAAAGGACCTTGTATACTTCACAGTTACAAATAAAAGCATAGTTTTTGTCCCAAATTGAGCTGTATGCTCTTCTGAATATATTTATATTTTCAAATTTATATTTAGCACAATATTTTCTGCTACTTCACCACAGTTCACCACATCAACACATTCATACACAGTTTGGATAAAATTTCATGTCATTTTCATATATGTTTTTAATGTAAATTGTAAATACAGGCAAAATTATTCTTACTGATCTGGCTCACTCCCAATCTCCATCTTTAAAATAACATTGTGGGATAAAGTCAGAGATAGTGAAAGGCTCAAGGTGCCAATAATCATCAACACTTATCAGGGACTAGAACAAAAAGAGCAATGATAGCAGTTTGGCCACACAGAATTAAGGTGTCGTGACCCCTACTTTCAGCATTTACTGAGTCAAAAGGAGAAAGGACCAGCTGAGTCAGTTAAGTGGAATAGAGTCTTTGATTTATAAGTCATTATCACTTTCCATGAATTGCTACCCTGGATCTGTATCAATTCTAGCGTGATGTGTCCATGTGTATTTCAGTAAAGATGGCTTAACATATAGCAGAGTTTTGTTAATGGAACAGATACCATGCAGAAGGTATTCTTTACAACAAACAGGAAATATGTCTAAATATAACATACGGTTTGAGAAATGGAAGGATTATATTAATGATGTCACACATTACAAATATTATTTGTACTTGCTAGGTTATTTCAAGGGAAACTATAACAATGACATCATAATGATGGCTGACTTTTATTAGTGTTTTCCCTGTCCCTTTTTTTGAAATTCTAGACTGTTGTAAAAGAAAACAACATTCAAAATGTTGCTCTTGTAATTGGCTTTAACTTACCACAGTTTTAACAGGAAACTGTGTTCCGTTTCATTTTTTAAAAAGGATAAAACTAAACTGAAGGACTAATAAAAGGCAGTGAGGAAGAGGAAGAAACAATCTTTTGAAAGCTTGGTTTTTCATTTTTTTAAACTAAAGTTTAATTTGGGAATCAGAACACTGTATCTGAGCCTTTTTAAGGGAGCAATTTTTGAATTATTTTTATCCAAATGTCTCCGACTGGTTTTATCGTTCTTGGGGAAAACGTAGCTTAAGTTTTCCCTCCTGAATGAAAAGACAAATAAAATAAGCAAGAAAACAGTAGCATTATTTAAATCACACTAAAGCAAATGAATAATAAATGGCAGAGGGTGTCTGTATCTGCTTTTGTTTTTGCCTGAAAATGCCTCTGATGTAACTGAATAATGTTCTTAGAAGAATGTTCCACTAAAGAACTTAAAACAGGACTGAACAGCCAAGGCCTGGACTACAGATAGCCCCTGGATATTTGTGTGTGTGTGTCTGTGTGTCACATGGAGGTTGTCTTCCATTGCATAATAAAGATGGCATTCCAGGTTGTATTCTAAGATCCTGTGCTGACCAACTAGCACCTGTGTTCACGGATATATTCAACCTCT
>JANHFJ010000614.1:100560-111113 GCA_032468195.1 Cerberus rynchops | reverse complement strand
TCGATGGATAGATTAAAAAGTGAGAATATATTATGTTTTTTCTGAGAGCCAGATGAAATTCTCAAAAGAGCCACACCATACGTTCCCTACCCCTGGTTTAAAGCAATACTTGCAGAGATAGAACCACACATTGTTTTCCCTGTCCCCTCTTTTTTAATTGAAAAATGTGCATTTTACCCTTCTTCTATTTTTTGGCAAGGTTTTCTAATATACTGCAAATTTAATTTTGTTTATATTTTAATTTTCTTTCTAGTTTAATTACTGGAGCAATCCTAGTCAATCAGAAATTACATAATCAACAGATGGCATAGACATTCAATTGGGTTAAGCCAGGGGTGGGCTGGCTCAGGAATTCTGGGAGTTGAAGTCCACGAGTCATGAAGGAGCTGTAGTTCCTGGGTTAAGCAATCAAAATCTTTGACAGCAGTCAAAACCTTTTCATAGATTCAGGATAATTTTTGGTATACTGCTAGATTATGCCAATTATGAAGACATCACCAAAGTTCAGTTAAGTGCACAAGTGAAAATACTAGGAATCTATAAATGGCATTCTGAGCCATTTGAAATTGCAGCCTGTTCTGATATTGGGAGATTCTACAAAATAACTTGTGACATAATATGGCTATTTGTTGCTTAAAGATAAACAGAAAATTTGTTTGGTTTAAACACAAAATCCTTTTATCTGCCTGCCTGCCTGCCTATTTAGTTAGCTAACTTCTCAGCTTTCTAAAACAGCACAAAAAATGCAACATGGCACCTATGGATGCAACAAGAGTATATCTTCCTTTCTTGCTGCTACGAAGCTATTCTTTGTATCTCCTAAAATAGCTATAAGAATCAGCAGCTCCCTGAAGCAGGATTTGCAGAATCTGAAGGAGAGTATTCCTGCTTTCCAAAAACCAGCCAATCAAGGAGTTTAATTACTTGGACTGTATGCAACTTTTTTTTTTTACTTTCCAAATTTTGGCCTGTAAATATATATAAGCACAGATATGCTGTATTTTGGAAGGACTTATCTGTAAAATGTTTTTAAGGAGTAAAGCATACAAACCCGAATTTCCTGAAGATTATGAAAATTGTTCCCTACTCTCACAGATATTTTGCTTGGAGTGTAACTTTCATCAGATTTATAATCTGCATAAATGCATAATGTCTTCACAGTAGTTTTTCTTCTGTAATTAAACAATTGTAAAATCAAGATTAGATGATAAAAAATGTATCATGGTTAAGTAAGGTACCATTCTTTGGAAACATTGCAACTTGTTTGAACGGTAGGTTAAATCCAAAACAAATACTGGAAAGAATTCTATTTTCTCCTATCTGAAATGTAGCTTTATATACATTACTGTATCTAAGGATCCTTGGATTCATTAATTATCTCAAGATTCAAATTCTAAGCAATTTTATTTATTTATCTCAGTATTAAAGATTTCTAACATTAACCAAATATTTGTAATTTGAATTTTTTAAAATATAATTTAGGTAATTCATATCTTTCAACTTTTATTTCATTCTGTGTAATCAATAAGCTAGGCTTTTTTGCATATCAAAAGTGGATGGAGTAAAAATACAATATTAAGTTACAACAGTGAAAGAATAATTTGTACTGCAATACCTAAGATTTTGTGGCCATGAATTAAAGTTAAATTATTAAAATATATGTTTAAATGATAATTTTTAAAGGCAGAATAGTATAAATGCAAATATGTAATTATACTTATCTTCAAAAGTTAATATTTTTACAGGTAATTACACAAAACAAGGCACATTTTCTGTTTTTATTTATCAAGGAAGATGGATGAATATGTATAGTATTTCCTCACATATTCAGCTATAACTCTGACCCACTTATCCTGAAAAGCTGAGGTTATGGAATAATTTTAATTTTAAAATATTTAAATCTGTTTTGCAGGCAATTAAACTACATTTCTCATATTATTTTGAATCAATTCAATTTTCAGGAGGCTTCTTTTACACTTTCACAGAATATTTTAAAAGCTAGATTTACCTCAGGATACTTCTTGGCTAAATAGTATACAGTATTTAACTAAAGTACCATGAAATTGCACTTAACTGAATGACTTAGTGAAGAGGTGTCCCTTATTCATAAAAGTCTAATAAATTGAAGATATTATTATCCTGGTGATGTAACTGCAGGAAATTATATCATTTTTGTGATACAGGTAGTCCTCGATTTACAACCATTTGTTTAGTGATCATCCAAAATTACAATTGCACTGAAAAAATGACTTATGACCAGTTCTCACCTTTACAAGTGTTGCAGCATCTCCATGGTCATGTGATCAAAATTCAGGCACTGGCATGAATTTATGATGGTTGCACTGTGATCATGTGATCACCTTTTGAGACCGACCCAGCCACCTGACAAGCAAATCAATGGGGCAAGCCAGTCACTTAACAAACATACAATTCACTTAAGAAATAAAGTGAGTCACATCAAAACTATGGCAAAAAAGATCTTAAATGGGGTGCAACTCACTTAACAACTGCCTTGCTTAGCAACAGACATGTTGGGCTCAATTGTAGTTGTACATCCAGGACTACCGATACTCATAGGGAGATACTTCTCTGAATGCTTTCCAACATTTCTAGTGAGTGCAGGAATATTAGTTCTGTCATTGAAAGCATTGAGAAATCTGCTAGAAAATACCTCTGAAATGATGACCGAATGAGTCATGGGTTATTTTGTGTGTGTGTGTGTGTGTGTGTGTGCGCGCGCGCAATGTATAAGATATTTCTTTTAAAAAATGGTAAATGCATAATAATGAAAAATATTGGCGCATAAATATTCACTACCTGAATTGGATGTTAACCAAATGAGGCTGTGATCCATCAGATTGCCAGTATGTTTCTAGATTATCATCTCGTAACTGATCCACCCCAAAGCCTATTTTGAATACACAGAAGCAGACAAGTCTTTAGCACAGCATCCTTAGGCAATCAATGTAACAAAACTAACAGTTTTATAATCCATCCTAGGATGCACACAACCTGTTACATTTGGAAGCACAGAAAATACTAAAATACTGCGTGTATCTATCTACTTATATGCTACTAAAACTCTTATGCCTGTGATCTTTAACTGGGTGGAATGGTGAATCATACAGCAAAATTTATAGCCAAGGCATCTTAAATGGGCTAACTAAAGAATAAATCCAAAATCTGGGGACCATGACCCACATGGAACTGAAATTTGGCATTTTATAAAACATTTTATGGTGTAAACATTTATAAAACATTTCCTATTGTCAACTTCTGATGACTACTGACTATCTTATACAGTTCAACATGGGCTACTTTTAAGGCAGATACACCTTTGACTACCTTCCTGAATCTTTAAGCACTTTTTTTCCAGTACATTAGAAGCCCTGTCACTGTTTAAGGTATTGGGGAATCTGTTAAGGAAATGTCTCTGAAATGATGACCCAAGGGCCATGGCTTGTTCAATGGTAATCTAAAAAGCTCTTGCTATTGAAAAGGAGTAGCACACATTCTATATTCCTGAACTATTGTCTTGGATACCAAATGCTAAAAACACTTAAGTCTGATTGTCATATATAATTTAAATTAAATCCAAAAGTTACTTTCTACTTTTAAAGGGAGTTTCTGGCCTGTTTATCAATAAGATGCTTCTGCAATTTACCCGGTTTACAAGATGAAAGAGACCAAACAGCCTGTGAACCTATTTCTCGAACAGTTCCTGTCCTTTCCAGCTGTTTTGGATCTGCACCAGGGGGAGTCTTGTTAGCAGTGGTCATTTTTCACTAGGAAAAAATAAATAAAAGTATATTTAAATATTCCACATTCATGACAATAAGAACAGAAAGGAAAATGTTGAAAAGGTCTGCCGCAAATGTAGCAATCTTTGGTTGAAATATTTTAGGTGACCTTCCTCGTCCCTCATTTTTTCCAGTGTTTCTCATTTTATGGACCTAATGGCTTATAATTGCTTTAGACTAAGAATAGAAACATATTTTTTGGTTAATAAAAACAAGAACAAGAGTATGTTTAGGAATTTTAAATTTAAAACAAAATATAAGAGTGGAAAAAAGGATTGAGGTTAATCATGCTTATAATAAATTCTTGCATAAGTTTACCAAGAAAAGGTCCACCAATCCATTAAACAGAGCTGGATGTGGCTGTATTTATTGGCTTATCTGTAGTCCTCTGTAGCCAAATTATTACTTTGGGGATTTTACAGGAGATTAAATACCTCACAGAATAACAAATGAGGGAAATAATCACCCAAATTCTATCTTTTATCCAGACTCCCTGAATTTACCATATTTTTCGGTGTGTAAGATGCTCCAGAGTATAAAACTGACCTAGTTTTGGGGGAGGAAAACAAGGAGAATGTTGTCGCATGTTGCCAAAGTCCCACCTACCTGCTGGCTCTTCTTCCAGTCCTTTTTTTTTTTTTTCCTGTTTTTCAGCTTTTCGGATTGTTTTTTTGCCCGGAAAATGGGCCAGAAAAAGCCCCTCCAAAAATCCAAAAGAGCCCCAAAAATGGGCTGGCGGGTGAGGGGGGGGGCTTCGGCAACATTCGCCATATAAGACGCACATTTTCACCCACTTTTGGGGGGAAAGTGCGTATTATACGCTGAAAAATATGGTACTTTTCTCATTAGTTGAGAAATATTGATGTAAAGGAATATAAAGTAAGACCTAGAATAGGAGATTTATTCATATAGTGACTTTTTATTTTCCTCTAGGTAAAACTCAACAATGGGACTGTCTCTTAGATCAAAGCCATTACATGGCTAAAATGAATAATCAGCATAGTTCCATCCAGAAGTCCTTGAAAAAACAGAAATATCAAAAATGCCTATTTTTCTTAAATAATTGATGATTCAACCAATTAATTTTATTGAAAATAACTTGAAAATAATCAATGATGAATGTGAGTGTTAACTAAAAGTTATAGAATAAAGGAGTCATCCATACATTAAACATCACAAGACAATTTTTTCTGAAATCACATCACATACTTTTTTTGCTGATATTCATCTTTAACTTAAAAATAAAAGCATACAATTATTCTTCAGAGAGTTAGCTGTAACAGTAATAAAAACTAACAGGAGTGAGTTATATGATAATTACAAATGGGAAAATTCAGAAAGACCTTTAGAGTGTATTAATTTCAGCTACTGGAGTGTTTTCAAATGTATTAATAGCAAGAACAGTTTCCAGTGCGTTAGATCTTGTTTCCAAACTGTTTTTATATTATTTAAAATGTCAAGAATCTGTGGTTTGTGGCCACGTGTTAATTTTCTTTTGGAAAGCCATTTTCCATTTTAATAATATTATTAAGAATTTTCCCATGACATTAATGAGAAAGTTTCCCTAGACCCAGGATTAGAAAACAAATATTTAGGAAGTCATAATCAGTTCATCACTTAGTTGCATTATAAAAATAATGCAGGTATTTGTAATTAGATTTCTGTGTATGTAGATCATTATTTACAAGTTTGTTACATTCTGATTTATTTATACTTGCCGAAAATCTTTTTATAAGTGAAAAATCAGTTATCAAATAGTTAAAGCCACTATGATAGCAGATGAAATCTATCAAAGACAGCCTTAAGCAAAAAATTGTCTAAGGTCTAACTAAATGCCATAGATGAAGTGGCAGGACCAAGCTTGATTGGTATTCCAAAATCTGGAGACTACTAGAATACTGTACCTTGTTCCTACTATAATCCAACATTACTGATCTTAACAAAAAGCCCCAAGGGAGTTCTTAGTGCAGGATCAAGCTATTACACATGAAGTTCTTTAAGAAATGCCATTAAGGGATTTAAAGGTTCACAGCAGCATGGAATTGATTCCCCAAAATACAGGTAGTCCTCAATGTCTGACTTCAATTGAGCCCAAAATTTATGTTGCTAAGTGAGAAATTTGTTAAGTGAGTTTTGCCTCATGTTATAACTTTTCTTGCCACATTTGTTAAGTAAATCACTGCAATGTTTAATCAGTAACATGTTAAGTAAATCTGGCCTCCCCATTGACTGCTTATCAGAAGTTTGCAAAAGGTGGTCACGTCACCACAGGACACCACTGCAAGTCATAAATGTGAGTCAGTTGTCAAGCATCCGAATGTAAATCACATGACCGTGGGGATGCTGCAATGGCCATAACTGTGAAAAAGGTTTTAAGTCACTTTTTTCAATGCTGTTGTAACCTCAAGCGATCACTAAGTGATCTGTTGTTAAGTCGAGGACTACCTGCATGTTTGTAATCATATGTAACTGACAGAAAACTGCAATAACATCATATTTTCTAGTTATATTAGTTAGCATCTGGATAGCTGCATTTACAACAGCTGAAGTTACCAGACCACCATCAGGGACAGTCATTATGTAAACATTAAAGAAATCTGTTTTGGAACAGTAGAGCATAGCTCAGATCTAATTATTCTAGAAAAGGCAACAAAAAAGGCAACATTGTTTGTATCTTATGATTTATTATTGTAACTATAATCTATGATCTATGATTTATCACTTTTGTTATTTGTATGTACACTGAGAGCTTGTGCACCAGAGACAAATTCCTTGTGTATCCAATCACATTTGGCCAATAAAGAATATTCTACTCTATTCCTCTATTTCTGCCTATTTTCCCCTGAAAATAAAGAAACAGTATATTCAAGTTGTATACTTAGTTCTACAGGGAAAATATCACCTCATCTGACAATTGTACAATATTATTTAGATCATCTACCTTCCAGAGAGCTATTTCTTCTGGATTTGTTCAAGAGGTCCACAGTCTTTTTATAAAACTGCTGGGAGACCTGAGAATTTGAAGACAATAACGTCCAAACTTTAGATAGTGTCTCCTGAAGACATTTTATACTGTACAAAAAATAAAACTTAAGCTCTTTGAGTAAGACAAAATTATGGGGCAGAATAGAAATAACATACTTTGGACACACAAAGAAAATTACCTTTGGAACCTTTCTCAAAAGTTTAGATGTAAAACTGAGGCTAAAGAAGGAAAACAGGAAATCATGTTCCATATTATCAAGAGTTACTATAAGGACAAATTCAAGGAACAGTTACTGAATAGCTCCACCATCCAGTAACTAGTACAAGTCATAATGATCATTAGTGTTTCTCTTAATCCTAGGGCAGTATATAGATTAGACTAGATCTAGACAAGTGTTTTGGAAAAAAAAATATCCATAAATGTCAGGTTATACCAGTCAATAACTATATGCATCATTTGCAAGGCTTATGCAGCTGCTTCTGAAGCTATTCTCAGTTGTCTCCCTATGCACTGAAATTTTAATTTTTCCCAATAAAACACATGTTTATACAAATAACACAACAGATTTAACAGTTAGAAAATAGAAGCTTCTACATCCTCCCAAGTGCTAAAAAGCACTTTTTTGCACACTTTTAAGTATCAGATTCATAGGATAAAAAGAGCAATTGCTTTCTCTGAGGTCCAGAAAGTGAACTTGTCCAGGCTGGCAAAGATCTATGGAATATCCAAATTCCAATTAATGTATCTTAATGAACTTCTGTAACTGAGATGCAGGTATCACAATTTGACAAGGCATTTTATAGGCTATCTCCAGGACAAGCTGTCAATGCCATGGTATCTAATTAATTGCAGATATGATTTTGTTTACAAACTGCAGGAAAAAATTGGGTCCAACAGGCTTTAGCACTTTAGTTCTATTAGACTTATACTGGAAAGTTCTTTTATTATTACAAATAACTCAACTGAACAGCCACATATAAATGAAATGGAGAAAATTTGCTATTTTACTGCCAAAGAATAAGGACAAAATAAAGTTTGCAATTACTTATATCTTTAGTTATCCATACTTTCATTACCAGTAAGATTAATAATGCCATTTGACTTATTTCAAATTCTAGAGTAGATGTGTTCCTATAATTTGGCTGAGGATACTTCGGGATATCTAGTATCTAAATTATTTCTCCTAATCAAGTGAAATTTGACCTTAAAACAAAATTTGACTTCTCTATTTCAAGCACTTTTGAGGTGTAGTATATGACATGATAATAATAATAAAATCCTCATAAAACCACTATCTTGAAGCCTAACCATTGTTCAAACAACATTCCTCCTAAGATAGTGGAAGAATTTAATTTGGTTAAATTCAGAGAATGAATTTGGTCCCATGGCCTAAACAGATTTATCCCCAAATTTAAAATATGATGTTTATGATATGAGCTATCGCAGATCATGGGACAGAAACAGTGAAAAAAATAACTATTTTCAAATAAGTTCATCCTTTTATTTCTTATTCTGTTTTCCTACTTGCATGGCACACTCAAAATTTCTATGTTCCCTCGGTATAATTTCTAGAAACCCACATTATATATACAAGTATATACAGTATATTGCGAAAGAAGTTACTTGAATAAGCAGCAAAATGTTTCAAGACAAAAAAAAAAGTCCATTTGCCATGACTCAACTTCTACAACAACTCTAGCTGGATGACCTAGAATTTTCTCATAGATACATTATACAGTATATAAAATACCTTATTTATATAGCTCCCTCTTTACAATCCATAAATCCATATGAATATCCCAAAGGTGCTTTTTCAAGAGACAACTGGACTTTCTGGTTTTTCTTTGAAGACTTTTCGCTTCTCATCCAAGAAGCTTCTTCAGCTCTGACTGGATGGTGGGGAAGGATCTCCTTGCAGACAGCTGATCATTTGCATTCTTTTAGTGAGTCGTTGCCTCTTGAAAAGGCAATTTTAGGACAACCATGACCTGGATGAATGAGAATCTCCACATCCATCCATATGAATACTGCAATACCAGGTAGAGAGAAAAAAAGCACATGTATAGGAAAGCTACAACTGAGGCTTCTACAATATCCCCTACTCTACTCTACTCTACCCTTTCCTTCCTTCCTTCCTTCCTATGTTGCTTGTCACTTCAGTCAAAGCATCAAGGATGGTCTGCTCAAATGCGGAATAGCATACATTCTACAGCAGCTTTCTCCAACATGGAAGTGTACGCTTTTTTCTTCATTTTTTTTCCTTAAGCTTTTTAATAGTCTTTTTAAAAAATAATACCGAGGGCCATTTCAATTTTTCAGTTTTAAGAGATCCCTTGAAATCTTAAATCAGTAATTATATATATATATATGGTGTGAAACAAACTAACACCTGCTAACAGCAAGGCAAAACGAAGATGGCTACTAGGTGGTTCTCTAGCGTCCAACAGCAGCACGCGGTAAAAAACTGACTTACTCGTCCCGCTACGGTAACAGGGCTACCCACTTTTTGGCCACGCCCTTCCACTCTCCGTTAAACTGATCGCCCGACTCCTTTCCCCACCCCGACACCATTGAGTTTCCAGACAGCCCGTCGCTAAGTGATGATGTCAGACAAAGAGAGCCACCTCTCGCCCGCACTTCCGGCGTCTTGTCTATGGCGCTGTGCGTGTCTCATCATAGACTTCAATCTCTAGAGTGTGAGCCGCCGGCTCCTCCTTTAAGGGTGGCGGCCATTTTGGCCGGGTGGCATTCGGAGCACATTGTCTCCGTGTCCACCTGTGAGCCACGGGGGCCTGGGGAGGTTTTTTTTTTTTTCATTCGTAACCCCCACCCCCCCCTTCCTCGTTCTTCCCGCTTCTTAATTTTTTTCTGGTAAGTGGAGCTAGCGGATAGTGGTAGTTGGGCCCGGTCCAATCTGGTGGAGTTGGTTTGGTGGCTGTGGATAAAAGGCTGGCTGGGCCGCGGCTGTCCAGCTGCCTTGAAGCTTCTTTCCCGTCGTGGTGAAAGAGAGGGAGCCTCGCCGGTGAGAAGGTCGAACAGTCCCTAATTTGTATCGCCGCGGTTCCACTGACACCCTCCCCTCCCCCTTCCTTCGTCTCTGGAGGAGGTATATTTCTTAGCCCCTTGCATATATATTTTGCTTTCTGAGTTGCCCGAATGTAACGGGGCTTGGATCGCCCCTACAGTCCTTGATCCTCACCACAGTTGGGCAAGGAAAAAAATGACGGCCCCCAAAGTCTCTCAGTAAACTTAACAGTTGAGTAGACTTAAATTTGATTCTTCCCGATTCCAATCAGGCACTTTTTAACTTGTGACACCGCAGTGGTTACACGCCAGTGTGAGCCCCTTAACTCTCCTCTCTTCGTAAATTTAGGTCGTCTTAAGTATATTAAGTATAGAGAGAGCATTTATTTTCGACAGTGCTCTTTTCCAAGAACCGGCTTTATTTAATATACTTTTAATCAGAAGGCTTTCCCCTCCCCCCCCTCCAGAGGTGGCACCCTGGTTAGAGAATGGCCCTTTTCCACCTATCTGTTGACTCTTCTAATCCCTATGAAACCCTTTTGATTCAACCATCAAGATGGCTATTTTTACTTCTGTTTTTAGATGTTTCTTTAAGCTTTGAATGTCTCCTGTGCTGGAACCCATGTGATATAAGTATGGTTTAATGCTGTAAAAAAGATGATCATGGCAAAGTGTTAAACTCGTGTTTGTTCACCAGATAAGCTTCACATTCCTAATAACATTACAATATGAAGCTTATCTGG
>JANHFJ010000614.1:74714-94237 GCA_032468195.1 Cerberus rynchops | reverse complement strand
TGCAGAGGCTTCTGGAGCCCTGCAAAATACCTCTGGGGGCTGGGGAGAGGGAATACAAGATGCACAGGAGTGGTGGTTGGGAGGCTAAAAACGTATTCGATGACTGTATTCTATGTATAAGACGCACCACAATTTTCACCCACTTTTAAGGGGTAGAAAAGTGCATCTGGTAGTTTGCTTTTTCTTGATTGGGGCAAGAATGGAGAATGTTGAGGATAGAGTTGGGTGGAGACAGTTGATTCGCTGTGGCGACCCCTAACAGGAACAGCCGAAAGAAGAAGAAACTTTCTCTTGTACGATTCATGAAATCTTGCTATTGACAAATAGGGTCAGACTACACTTCATCACAACAGATTTAGATTGTAATGCCTATTAAACAATATTTCCAAGAACAATCGTTTGCACAGCAAATGGAAGTTTTGTTAAAACTCCATTTCTTCTAGATTAGCATGAATCGTTATTTGAGTTTAACCTAAATGTTGTAACTTTCATTATAAGTGCATATTTACTTTTAAAGGCAATTAAATTGGAAAATAAAAAACATATAATATCTTGTTTTTTATAATACTGTCTGTATTTTAATTATTTTCTGAAGGTTGCCTATTCCTCGTCCTGGAGAAGTGCTGGGTTTGGTTGGAACAAATGGTATTGGAAAGTCAACTGCCTTGAAAATCTTAGCAGGAAAGCAGAAACCAAATCTTGGGAAATACGATGTATGTATAGCAACTATATAATGATCTAATAATTGCCTTGAAGGAGAAAGACCACTACCAAAGCAACAGTCAGATAAGCAGGGTCCGCCCATTTAAGAATCTAATTTGAAGAAATACCTCAGTGATGCCCCTCCTAGTTAACATTAAGATAAAGTGAGGGAGGGGAAGAAGCAAATCCAGACTTGCAAGATTCTGTTTTTATAACTTTACAATAACAGTAGTATTGATCTACATGCCATTGGTTTCTTAGTCTGGTCTACCTTATAGGCTGACGATGCTGTTTTGAATGTGTGAGTGGATAGAAACTAGTAGAGCTTGAAAGTTTTCTGGTTAGCTTTTCCTTTAATTAAGATCCATTTAATTATATTTGTTCTCTCAACTCTTTGATCTTTATTAATGCAGTTGGGCTTGGGCTTGGGCTTGGCTTTTTCAGTGTTGTACATTATTTTATCAAATTGACTTTATATTTGATTTTTTAAAATATTAACTGTGTACTTTTATGTTGTGTAAAATGTTTTATTATAACTTTAAAATGCTTATATCATAATTTTACCCATATGATATCTAAAACATTGAATGTATTGAAGTATAACAAATACAAAATTGGAAAGCAACATTTAAAAAAAAAAAAAAGATGTGCTTCATTGTGCCACAAACTTTTCCACTTTATTTTTGTCTCTTTTTCTGTCATATTATTTCAAAATCAGTTTTGAAATTCTTTGCTACCATTTTATATCTTCCATTTGTTACCCTGCCTATGCAGTTTTCAGTAATCCTCACTTAACAACTGTTCGTTCAGCAACTGTTCAAAGTTACAGTGGTATTGAACAAACGTTAGTTATAGTTGGTCCTCAAGATTATGGCTATTGCAGCATCACCACAATCACACAATCAAAATTTGGGCATTGACAGTTTACTTGTATTTACAATCGCAGTATGTGCTTCAGCTCCTCCATCTGCCTATTTTCCCCACTCCATGTCTGTTCTTTTGGCCACCTTGCATTCCACTGCCTACCCCTTTCAATCCCCACCATCCTAAACCGACTTTCCCCAGGTGCTAGCAGCTGACTTGGACCGGTCTGCCTCATCAGTTTGAGGAGGAAAATGATGACAAAGGCCAGGATGGGGCAGGACTGGGCAACCAAAAGGTCAGACATGGGAGTGGGGGAGATAGAAGTTGAATTGGAGGCAAGCATGGCAGGACAGGAAAAGTGTGAGGGCCTCACCCAACTATCTTAACTGGACTGGAACTGCCCTTGCGAAGCAGTGCAGAGAGGAAATGTTTCATCCCATGACTGCATCACTTAGTGACCAATTTTCCAGTCCAAGTTAGACTTGTTAAGCAAAGACTATCTATATATGACACCTTAATGTGTACAGGTAATCCTGGACTTACAACAGCAGTTGGGCCAAAATGTCCATTGCTACGTGATGTGGTTATAAAGCATGATTCCATCACTTAGTGATGGTAATCCCTGTAGTTCCAAGTTAGTGCGGAAGCTGGCAGGAAGTTGCAAGTCCCAAGTGGCTTGTAATTTCCTGCTCCAGATGGTGCGTGAAGGAGCCATGACAAGGCTTGGCTTTGTATAAGGGAGGTGCAGGAGGCTCAGACGGTGTGCAAGGGTGCAGAAATGGCAGAAACGGATGCACTGTGGGGGTGCAAGTGACCAGTGAGGCACAATTGCAGAGGCTGGAAGAGGGTGCACAGGTGGGGGAGACTTGCCTTAGTAACTGGCAACTTTCCTTGTCTGCTTTCCCAGTGACTTTCTGGGGAAACCAATAGGGAAGGTCACAAACGACAATCACATGATTGTGGTATGGTGTAATTGGTCATAAGTGCAAGCCAGTCACCAAGTGCCCAGATCTCTATTGTATGACTGTGGGAGTGCTGTGATGGCCAAAACATTGAGGACCAGTCATAACCACCATTTGTTCAGCATTGTTGAAATTTCAAATGGTAGCTAAACAAATGATTGTAAGTCAAGGATTACATGTAATTTGCTTGCATTGACAACATACCTGTGTTGCATTCATGAAGATAAAATAGATGTTCAGGCTTGTACTCCTAATATTTTATTTAATGTTATCCCATATTTGCAAATGAAACAAATCCTTGTTATTACTATAATTTATATCTGTCTACAGAATTTAGAAACTCAGTTTTCTGTGATATAATTTTTAAGTATTCAAAGGTTAATATTCTTATCTGCTTAGATATCAAAATAGATATCTTTAAATTAACCGTTAGGAATATATGATGATCTTTCTACCTCTGGTTCATAAGCAAAAGATGGGCTGACATATGTCTTGTAGACTAATTCCTTCTGAACAATTGCTAAAGGTTGAAAAAACAGCTAGTAACTTCTGTGATCTAAAATATACTACGGGAGTGGCCAATTGCTGTAACACCTGCTTTATGGAACCTGCACTATTGGTCTGGAAGCTATTACCCTTTTGTCAGAATGTGAAGTATATAATCAAAATAACCTTCTGAGGTTTTATTTTCTGAACCATGGCTTTATTCCCAAAAGCATTTATTTAAGTATTTTGTTTAGGACCCACCTGATTGGCAAGAAATCCTGACATATTTTCGAGGGTCTGAATTGCAGAACTACTTCACAAAAATTCTGGAAGATGATCTCAAGGCCATCATTAAACCTCAGTATGTTGACCAGATCCCAAAAGCTGCGAAAGTGAGTAAAGAGAGCATTGCATATCTGATACGCAAAGCTCTGCTTGGGGAAGAAAGTGCTAACTGATCAGTTATGGGACTGAGATAATTTTTCAAAGCTTCATGAAAGATTTAACCTTACTTATGTTTGTAGCAGACTTCAGTTTTGTGTAGTTTCTCCTGTGGTTTAAAAAAACAATTTGGTTGTTGTCTTATGGCAGGGAACAGTGGGCTCAATATTGGACAGGAAAGATGAAACTGGTACCCAGACCATTGTGTGTCAACAGCTTGGTAGGTGGTATTTTCATCACAAATTACTTTGGGAATGTTTACATAGGCATTTAATATGTTTAAAATATTCTATATCTGTTTAAAAGTACGTTCACTGCTAATGAAATATTGTAGTTAAAATTTATATTTACTCTCATTTATTCAGAGAGAAATCCTGCAAAGATGAGAGAGCTAAACAAAATTAAATATGAAATAGGCTAAAAACACGAAGCCTTAAACATTTGTGTTTCCTAATTGGGTTGATTTCAGGGAACCAAAACATGACTAAATCCAATTGAACTGAAGTTATTTAAAATGATGAACTGCACCAAAATACATTTTATAAAGTATTTTTAATGGAGTCCAAAACTGAAAGGAATTCTAAATAGAGACATACTACAAAACAAACTTCTCTAGCAATCTTATACCACCCACACTTACTTTACCAGACAGACCACACAGGAAATGTGACCATAAGCTAATTCTGATTTATTGTAATGCTACATTAACAGAATCTTGCAAGTGTGAAAGTGCAATTTTCCTGCCATCATCTTTACAGCCCAAGAATTTACGGAGGGTCCTTTCTGAGCCTCTTGCTCTGCCCACTATGCAGCTGCAAACTATGCTGTCTTATTACCCTTCCCTGGGCAACCTTTATCCCACCTCCCAAGGTCTTTCCAACATACTATTATACTTAACCTACTTATATGCCTCCTCAAAGGTTCTAATTTACAATGTAATTTTCAGACAAAGAATATTTGTACTTTTTAACTTGAACTAAAGAGTCATGTAGGTATCCCATTTCCAAATATTATTGCTTTAAAGCAGTGGTGGGATGCAACCAGTTTTACTACTGGTTTGGCTTCACAGATGCGCACTATCCGCGCTACTGCGCGGCTTCAAAAATGCAGCTACTGAACTTAACCAGAGGCATCCGGGGTGAGTAGGAAGGACGCGGAGGCTCAGGAAACAGCTGTTCTGTGCGATTTAGCTGAGCTAGAAAAAAAAGGGGGGATATAGGACAGGATAGGGTGGGTAGGCGGGACAAAATGCTCATCGCCACTACCGGTTCGCTACAACCGGTGTGACCAGGCTGAATACCACCACTCCTTTAAAGTATTAATGCCATAGTTTTAAATTGTACACAATAAAGAGTATTGCAAAATCAGGTTGCCTTCAGCAAACTAACATTTCACTCTTTACCAACTGAAGATTATCAGCATGATTTTCAACACATTTCAGTGACGTAAAGTTAATCCTCATTTAGTGATCATAATTGGGTCTGGTAATTTAGTTGTTTATGATTTTATTTCAGCTCTCCTTAGTTTTACAGACCTAAAAAAAGGTGTACATGCGAGTATTAATTATAAAATTATTTTTTCATTGCAGCTATAATTGCAAAAAGGTGCTAAAAGAGGCAATAACTAAATGAGGATCACCTGTAGCCCAGTCTGAGTCTGAATTTTGTGTCTAAATATGCCAGTGCCTACATATGTTGGATAACAATTGTTAGTCAAAGTTGCCATTTCTTTATTTAGAACCAATCTTTAGTCCAGTCTTCAGACTGAACTACAACTGCTCCTTATATCTCTACTCAGATGAATTAATTCTGTTTTGCCTATTTTTCATTTACTAACTCATGTCCAGACATTCTTAAATTTCCAGGAACCACTCCATATAAAATCTATATCTCTAAGCTGAAAATTATATTACAATATCTAATTAAAATATCTCATATTCCACAAAACTGAGTTTTGAAGGAGACTTCCTGGAATTGTGGGATCTGGAAGGAGAAAGAACAAAGAAAAAATAAAGGAAGAAAATAGTATTTCTTTTACTAGCAAGTATTCCTATTTAGGATTCAGTTTTTTCTATATGTTAAAAAAATGTAATGAACCTAACCAAGGATAATTTCTAGTACTTCCTTGAAGGGAAGTGAAACACTTAGAACCTAATCAAGGATAATTTCTTCCCTTCCTTGAAGGGAAGTGAAACACTTAGAATGGAAATTTTGTAGGTATGATGAGTTATTTTAGGTAATTTCATAGAAATTAATATTTTTAAATTGTCATCACATTATATCACATGGTGATATATATTTTTCTATTTAAAAAACTTCTATAGATTTATCTCATCTAAGAGAACGAAATGTTGAAGATCTATCAGGAGGAGAACTTCAGAGATTTGCTTGTGCTGTTGTTTGCATTCAAAAAGCTGATATGTACGTATTTTCAATCAAATATGTTGGTAATATTACTCTTCTCAGAATATTTTCATTATTGTTAGAATGAATAGCTATGTCCTGTGATTATGATATGGCTGCTTCTTCAATGTTGCTGGTATATAGGTAGTTAAAGACCACTCATTCAGGAACTATTTGAATTTACAACTGTACTTCATTATTTATTTAGCATATCATGAGAATTGTGACAAAAGAGAAGTAAACATACAACTGTATTAAATGAGTGGTACTTGCAACTGATCCTTGAAGTTCTGGCAATTCCAGCATCCTTGCAGTCATGTTACAATCTAAGTACTGGACTATAGTTGTAGTGTTTTACGGTCATGTGATCATCATTTGCAGCTTCCTCTGCCAACTTTCCCCAAGCAAGGTCATTTGGGAAGCTGGCAGACAAGCTGCAGATTGCCCCTTGCCTCTTTTTCTCCTGAGAAGCTCCACTATGGAGTACAAAATCCCAGGATCTCGTACTTCAAAGCATACACTTGAACTGCAATGCTACCTCTCCCATGCAACCACACTCAGACATTTTGCTGAAAATGAATTGGTGATTTTGGGATTTTATAGCTTTTGTTTATGGGAAGAAGGGAACCCAATGTGTAATTTGAGAGTGTGGAAATATTAATCATCATGTTTTCAACTGCTACAAAGAATATTGGAATTCACTTCTTTAGATATCTTTCTTTTTCTCTCTCCTTTTGCAGTCTGTCGCTTTTTCTTTCTTGTTTCTTGCTTCTTTTTTCTACTTTTTATATTTTTGTAGTTTTTTTTAATTATAAGTGAAAAAATTAATAAAAATTATATTTAAAAAAACCCAAACCAACCTCAGTTCCAAGAAAATAATAGTGGGAGAGGGATAGACATCTGTTTCCTGATTCTCAAAGCAACCAACCATTTTAAGAATCAAAATGCTAAATTAAGATTGGTCTAATCCAGCGATGGCAAACCTTTTAAAGACTGAGTGCCCAAACTGCAAGTCTTTCTCTTTTGTGCGCATGTATGCATGCTCGCTCACAGCAGAAACCTGAAGACCAGCTGGCTGGCGGGAGGTGGGGCATCACAATACACCTCTGCAAGAGATCTTTTTCTTTAATGAGCTTCTGTTTCATCATTTGCAGGGAAACTTCTGTTTCCCTGCAAACAACGGCAAGAAACGCCACGGAGAATCGCGATGGAGCTGAGCTTGGGCGATGGTGCATGTGCCCACAGAGAGGGCTCTTGAGTGCCACCACTGGCATGTGCCATAGGTTCATCACCATTGATCTATCAAATTTGTTATTGCTTTAAAATTTGTAATTTGTTAAGCCTATACACATGCTCAGAAACCTTTGACTGAATTGTGTGGAGTATTTTACATACTCAGATCTCTCTTGGTTGACATCTTTTTATTACTGGAATTAATCGTATATTTTTTTTAGGGAAAATGTTTTTTTAACATTGATGAAAACCTGACCTTTTTTTTTTTTTTTTGGGGTGGGGGTAGCTTCATGTTTGATGAACCTTCTAGCTACCTGGATGTTAAACAGCGTCTGAAGGCTGCTGTTACTATTCGATCTCTAATAAATCCAGACAGGTAAGATATAAACAGACTCCTAAAATGATGTGAGTTGCATGCTTTTTTTTTTTTTTTTTAAATCCTTTTCAGAATAAAACTCCTTGAACTATTTTTGCTCCTTTTTTGTTTTTGTTTCTTTGAAATTATCTGTACCTTTAACTCTTACTTCAGTGAATATTATTATTTTCCTTTTACAAACAAAAGTAAAGAATTCTCAAAATTATGTTTGTAAAATGATGTTGATAAAACCCTGAAGGATAGAAAATGGTATCCACACATTTATTTGCACAAGTGAAATATTGTATCTTGCTGTTATGCTTACTGAAACATGTGAAGAAAAGCTTAATTGAAATCTCTGAACTTTTGGTTCTTTGCCTTTTTATGTTCTAGATATATTATTGTTGTAGAGCATGACCTGAGTGTCTTAGATTATCTCTCCGATTTTATCTGCTGCTTGTACGGTGTGCCAAGTGCTTATGGTGTCGTCACAATGCCTTTCAGTGTAAGAGAAGGTAATTGTTATTCAGACTGTTTCTTTCCTCTGTCCTGGATATTTTTACAAAAACCCTGATGCAATAAATACATTGCAATACATTACGTCTCTACGTAAAACATGTAAGCAGTATATGCTTGTATCCTAGGAAGTGTGTTCTTATAATTGAAAGATAAAATACTTCTCACACATACTATCCGCCTGCTGCTTTGGATTACTTCTGGCTGAATTAAGAACACAGGTTTGGAGAAAACTGATATAGTAAATAGATCAATTGTGAAAATCAGTTATTGCCTCTTGCCTTTACCATGCATATGATGTGATACTATAATTGTATAGTTCAAATTTTCCTTACTTCATTGTTTCAGTAAAAAATTATATGATAGGTGCACTTCAAAATGAAGAGCTTGCTGCACCATGTTGAAAATATCCTAAAAAGGGGATAAATGCTCTTATGATAGATTTTGCCCTATCTTTATGTATCCAAATGTTTGCTGTTTATCTATAATAACTTTGTATTACAAGATCATCTCATTTACAAAACAGCAGAACTTTTATATATACAGGTAATCCTCAACTTACAACAATTCATAGTGACCATTCAAAGTTACAATGGCACTGAAAAAAGTGACTTATGACCATTTTTCACACTTATGACTGATGCAGTATTCCCATGGTCATATGATCAAAATTCAGATTCTTAGCAACTATCTTATATTTATGATGGTTGCAGTGTCCCGGGGTCATGTGATCATCTTTTACAATCTGACAAGAAAAGTCAATGGGGAAGCCAGTTTCATTTAACAACCATATTATTAACAACTGTAACAAGAAAGGTAAAATGGGGCAAAAGTCACTTAACAAATGTTTCACTTAGCAACAGAAATTTTGGGCTCAATTGTCGTATGTCAACTATATGTATAACCTGGACTTTCAGGATATTATTATGCTAAATGTACACAGTTTCAATTAATACCTTTAAAAATATTTGCAGAATTAACCAGTTTTGATTTGCCTGTAGAAAATTCCTTGCAAGTCTGTTCAATTCAGGCTTTTATTATTTGATCTGCTTGGCCCAAAGTTAAACTATATTTGAAAGGCTAAGGAGGAATTAATGGTGACTCGTAAGTCAGTAAAAAGTGAAATTCATTTTCTATTTTCTTAGAATCAAGCAAACACAAAGAAAAAGTGCTCTATATCTAGTGGCCACCTCAGAATATTTAGTACAATTTCATTTGCACTTTCCTTGCTGGTAGTGATATAACTCAAGATTGGAACAGTAACTGATATAGTTTGGACATGTCTTTATTACCATATTTTCAATTCAAAGCAGCAGGAGTGTAACTTCTGGAAAAGAAATGGTGAACTGAAGCTGGCTCCACTAAAAGCGGAGCTGAGAATTGCAGTAGAATGAGGAACAAATAGACCCAGTCTTCATAATTTCTCTCTGGACAAGGAGAAGACTTGAGATTGCTCAGTTGTTCTTCACAAGGAGATCTCAATACAGAAATCTCTGAGGGTTTAGAGCTTTGGGAACTAAACTAATAGCTACCTTTCTCAAGCAACAATCAGTGCCTTTAAAAGGACACAAGGTTCATAAACTTCCTTTTCTAATCACTTTCAGGAATTGCTTGTTAGGAACTTTTGGAATAAAAAGCTTGAAAACACCAGATGAATTTATTTCAATCCTTAGCAAAAGGAGTTTAAATATAAGTTTAAGGACTTCAAAAAGAGTGTCGGCCCCTATAGATATTCTGTGTTTAAAAGATGCTATGGAAGACATATTACTAACAAAATAGAGACTGATCTGAAAGTGGATTTAAAAATGACAAGCTACAAGAATGATGTAAAAAAAGTAATAGTTATACAAAAGAAACTAACTGATGTCTTCATAATTAAAAGAGATGTACAAATAACAAACCTGAATAATCTTCCCATATGACATTTACAAAAGAAACAAATTCTAGAATACTATTTGAAGGGACTAAAGATCGAGATTGTTAAAACAAATGAAAATATAAAATTACTTGGGTTGTTTTTTATCAGGGTTAAAATAATTATGTTATTACCCTGGTAACTCTTAAAGGGCCTTTGCTGAGATCAGATGATAGGCTTTAAAGATTTATTTGTGGATAAGAAATGGGAAATAGAGGAAGAGATCATGTGTTGTTTTTTAAAGAAAGTGATAATTTACTGAAATTGTTTTTATTATGAAGGATGAAGTCATTTCTTTATATATATATTTTATTACTATATTCTTATGTTTTATTTTCTGAATCTTCTGTTTTTTATTTTTCTAGTTTGTTTTAGTTTTGACTGTTGCAATTGTTAAGTTTTAATAAAAAATACTATAAAAACAGGATTATTAGTATGATTCTGGATTAATCAGTATACATTAAACATGGAAAGATTCTTGGCTAAACTCCTAGTATTTGATCAAGACACTGAGAATTTGGGGGGCATTTTTTAAATCTATTGTGACAATTTCACATTATTAACTAAAGCTTCTTTTCTTACAGGCATAAATATTTTCTTAGATGGTTATGTCCCAACAGAAAACTTAAGGTTTCGAGATGCATCGTTAGTTTTTAAAGTGGCAGAGACAGCTAATGAAGAAGAAGTTAAAAAGATGTGTATGTATAAATATCCTGGAATGAAAAAAAAGATGGGAGAGTTTGAGCTGTCTATTGTAGCTGGAGAATTCACTGACTCTGAGATAATGGTGATGTTAGGAGAAAATGGTGAGTTTCAGTTAAAAGAAAATAAATGTCTGAGTTTTCATGAGAGGGCCCTGCGTGCTTCTGATCTTATTTAAATTATATTTAGTGTTGTGTAGTACTTCCAGTACGCTTTAAAATTATTATTTCCTTACTGTGGAGATACATGTAATAGAACCATCTGTAAAGTAGCCCATTTGAAGAATAGACATCTAGATTGCTGTACAAATCTTGTCAAGGAGTTTGAAGCAAAATCTTAAAAGGTTACCTGAGGTGACTTTGATCATGCAGCTCCTGAAAAATTTGACACAGTCCTTGTAATTGCTAACCCAGATACCTTTTTATTAAATTCATGCCCCTCTGGCTGGTGAGGACGTCCCCTGAGGCGATGTGGCTGAAATCTGTACAGTAATGTTGCTTTAATGGTGGAGCTGGAGGTTCCGTCTACTTTGAAAGAAGCAATGACAGCTTTCTCCTCAGAAAGCTGTCACTGGATCCCACAATCCAGTTGCTGTCCAGTTTCTAGCTTCCTAGTTTTGTACTGAGACTGAACTGTTGGTTCTGTTTGTTGATGATTTCTGGAAGAGCTGGGATGAAGGTAGTACAACAGAACTGGTTCTTCTTGATTGTTCAGTGGTTTTCAATACTATTGTCCATGGTTTCCTCCAGGATTCTTTTAGGGATTAGGAGTGATGGGCCTATGTCATGGTAATTGTTTCTCCATGGTCAGTCCAATCAGGCAAAAATTGAGTTTGAGGCATCTGATATATGAGATGCTTCAAGGTGCTATGCTTTCATCCCTCATGTTTCACCATCTGCATGAGTAAGTGGATAGGGTTCCATCAGTTCAGGACTGTGTATCTACTGTCTGAAGACACTGCAATTTGAAGAGCAGACAATTAACAGACTCTCTCTGCTTGTTTTTAAGATAGACATTATCAACACTACTGCTTTTTAAATAAGATTTTTCTATTTTTTTAGGAACTGGAAAAACAACATTCATTCGGATGCTTGCAGGGCGACTTACTCCAGATGATAAAAGTAATGTTTGTTTATTGATTCAGCATACATTTAAAAATAATTTTCCATAACATAGATTACATATAGTATGTCTATTTCAGGTGAAGTGCCTGTTTTAAATGTTAGCTATAAGCCGCAGAAGATCAGTCCAAAATCTACTGTAAGTGTTGCTTCATTTTTTTTTATTATGCTATCCATTAATCAGAGGTACCTTGTTCCCCGAAAATAAGACCGGGTCTAATACTAATTTTTGCTGCAAAAGATGCATTATGGCTTCTTTTCAGGTGAAGTCCTGCATGTGTGGTGAGCTGGAGGATGGTGGGGATTGAGCGAACAGGGCCCACAGTGTGGCACCTCCCATGGTCTGCTATTTGCCTTCGCAGCACCAGCACCAGCAAAACACGCAATCCAGATATGCCACTTAGCTGCCTGCCCTGTCGCAGCCATGAGCAAATACAGAGTGGACAGGTGGCCATGCAACACATCCGGCAGGCCAAATCATGTGCCTCCCCCTGTACCTCTGCCTGCTGCTTGGAGAGCCGGCCCAGCTGTTTGCAACACTCAGACTTACTAGCGCTGTGAGCTGTGTAGCCCCAGAATGCGCTGGCCAAGGGGCCGGCCCTCCAAGCAGCATGCAGATGTGTGGGGGGAAGGCACGTGTTATGTCCCACCACTCTCCCACTTCATCCTACCGTCTTGTCTGCTTGCCTGTGGCTGTGATGGGGCAGGTGGCCCTGAGGCACATCCAACAGCCAGATCATGTGCCACCTCTGCTTCCGCTTGCTGGTGATGCTACTGCCGTTAGGTGAGGCCTCCACCATCCAATCTTGTCCTCCAGCTCTGCTGCACATGTGGGATGAGCCTCTCGCTTGCTACCCCACCCAGAACAGCCCCGGCAAACAGGAAGGGCAGGGAGCCCCCATCCCCAAGAGGAAGCTGGGACTCCGCCTCACCCAAACCCCCACAGGTGCCCCCTGATGGAAGTGATAATTGAGGTGGCGGTGTCCATCTTAACTAGGGCTTATTTTGGGGGTAGGAGTTATGAGCAACCTGAAAAATCATGCTAGGACTTATTTTCTGGTTGGATCTTAGTTTTGTGGAAACATAGTAGTAGGTGTTTGATATGGGGGTAAATATATGCATTAGTTTATGTCAATGAGTGGAACATTTCAGGAAAGCTAGACCAGGCATGTCAAACATGCGGCCCATTGCAAGTGCACCTGCAGCCAGCACAGACGATGTTTTACACACCACCTTGGATCCTTCTTGAGCAGAAAGACGGGGTAACATATTTTAAAACAATAAATAAATTTAAGTGAGTAAACAGGAAGGAGAACCCTACATGCTGTCCTGAGTTCACTGTTGAAAAGGTAATCTAGACATGTAACAAATAAGCAAAAAAGCTTCCAAGGCTCCCCAGGCAAGTTAAAAGAGAAACGCCTCTCCCCTGGAGCGACAGCAACTACTCCTTAGCCTGGTCAGAGGAGCCTGTCAGGCAAGGCCGGCACTTGTAACCTGACCCGCACTGCCGCTGTCCCGCTGTCCGAAGAGCAAGATGGATCGCCCTCCGAGCTGCCAAGGGCAAGCCCAGCCACTGTGGCCCAATTGAAGAGAGTGTAGCCCTCATCATAACTCAAATGTGACAATATGGCCCTCGGGGGACTCTGAGTTTGACATGTCTGAGCTAGACCACATTCCAAGGACCACGAATCTTTTAATATTCTGGAGCATTGACTTTTAGAAAGTGTTCATATCACTGGAGAAATGAACCAGTCAGCAAGGTCTGGAGGTAAGATGGAATGTTCATGAGTAGAACCTTAGGAATATTTTCACTTACATAACTCGGGTTCTACCATCCAACCTGCCAACCTCTGTTGGAAGTCCTAGAAATTACTTCTGCATATATGTTTGGGTTTTTAATTTTTTTTAGAACTTTGAAGGTAAGAATGGGGGTAGAAGTCCTCTGGAAGATAAATCAGTTCTGTCTGTTTCAGAATTTTTGATAGCCAAAATGGCTGGCATTCCACATTTTTTGAGATGACTTGGCTATTTTATGGAGTTTGAAGATTAGAAGTAGGGTAGTTTACCTCCTGCTCCTAGTCTATCTGATAGTCACTAATTAGATGTTAGAGGGTTATGGACTGTGCACCCTAACAAAAGTAGTAGGAATAATATAGTAAACTCAATTCAGTGTGTCTAATTGTAAGTATGACTTTATTTGAATAGGGAAGTGTTCGTCAGCTACTTCATGAGAAGATCAGAGATGCTTATACACATCCACAGTTTGTGACTGATGTAATGAAGCCTTTGCAGATTGAAAATATCATTGATCAAGAGGTAGTATTCTTGTGTTACTATGGTTAGTTTCTGTGAAACTTCCCTAATATACCAGCTAAACTTTTAAAAATGTGATTCTGCATTAGGTGCAAACTTTATCTGGTGGTGAGTTGCAGAGAGTTGCTCTTGCTCTTTGTCTTGGAAAGCCTGCTGATGTCTACCTAATTGATGAACCTTCCGCCTACCTGGACTCAGAGCAACGTCTGATGGCTGCTAGAGTTATCAAACGGTAAGCTGGCACTATAGTAGACAGAAATGTCTAGTATCTGAAGGTGATTGTAACTTATTAAAAATCTGACTGCCAATAATTAACAAACTCTTCTATTTCAGTTTCATTCTTCACGCTAAAAAAACTGCTTTTGTGGTAGAACATGACTTTATAATGGCCACCTATCTAGCAGATCGGGTCATTGTCTTTGATGGAATACCGTCCAAGTGCACAGTGGCAAACAGGTAAGAAGCAGACTGGATAGAAAAAAAGAGAACTACTTGTGCTATAATGAATTATTTCTGCATTCTTGTCTTACTCACTTTTTTCAACCAAGCCATTTTGTAGTTTACACCAAAAAGAAAAAAAAAACTCTTTAGAGCAGAGGTTTCCAACCTGGGCAACTTTAAGACTTGTGGGCTTCAATTCTCAGAATTCCTCAGCCAGCTTTGTGAAGCTATCTGAGGAATTCTTGGAGTTGAAGTCCACAAGTCTTAAAGATGTCCAGTTGGAGACCCCTGTCTTAGAGAACAGCAGCTCTTCTAGTAAGTAAGTAAGTAAGTAAGTAAGTAAGTAAGTAAGTAAGTAAGTAAGTAAGTAAGTAAGTTAAAAAAAAATTGATATTGGCAGCTCCAAAAACAATAAACACATCTGATACATTTTCTATATATTATATCAGAGATGACTTTGCAGTTGAGCATTAGTCCAGAATAATTAAGATGTAGAGTTTAGCCAGTTTAGTAAGGCATCAGGCAAGAAGCTAGGAAACTGAGTTCTAGTCCCACTTTAGGCACAAAGACCCCTTACTTTTAGACAGTCACTCTCTTAGCCCCAGGAAGCAGACAGTGGTAAATCACTTTTGAAATCTTGCCAAGAAAAGTGTAGGGAGTTGTACATGTAGTTACCAGGAGTCAATGCTGACTCCACTACATGTGTGTGCATATACATACAATGCAAATTTAATCAAGAATCTTAGTGAATCCATGATGTACAGTAGTGTCCTAGGATATAAAGAGAACAGAGGAAGGAATATTGAAATTTGTATAATGGGATGGGATGCTACAATGGGATAATTACCATATTCATTGTAAAGTCAACAAAAGGTTTATATTTATGGAGACAAATGAAAGTAAAAAACTACATTTTTCTATAGTTTTATGGGTATGAAATTAACACATTCTGATTTCAGCGATTCGAAGCATAGATTCAAGATTGGGTATTTTTAAGAAATATATGGATTAACTTTTTACAGTTTACATAAAAGCTATTTGTAATGAGTTAGGGGGATAAAGAATATGTATATACACATATATGTGAGAGATGAGGGGATCAGATTGCAATGTGTCCTCAATGTGAGATACACCTTGTGCGGCTCGGGGCAGCGCCAACATTCGGCCTCCCAGGGCCTACCTTAGAACTCCCTGAGGCATCCCATGCTCTGCATAATGACTCATATGTTCATTTAACAATTGCATCCAGGAGACCAAGATCGTCGTGAGGCGATCGTGTGGGTTGTTCAGTTAACAGCTTTCACAACTTCCAACCAAAATAGGCAGGTTCTATTATAGGTCTGAATCGAGGACTCTCGATAGTATTGAAATCAAAACCATATCCATCTTCTAATTGCAATAGTTAGAATTTCGCAATTACTGTAGTGTTACACTGGCTGAACTCTATGTTGGAATAACATAATTTTAGATTGAGGTCAATGAGGGATCTGCTGCTCAGAAGCTTCTTGGATGAGAAGCAAAACATCTTCAAGGAAAAACAAAGTCCAGTTGCCTCTTGAAAAAGCACTTTTGGGACAACCATGACCTGGGTGACTGAGAAGCTCCATAGACATTCTTGAAAAGGGATGTTAAATCTTTTGTCCATTACCTGAAGTTAGTCATATCAGATAAGGCGAACACTCTTCTGCATCAGACAAAGGTGTTGTCAAAGAATTTTAGAAATGCTGTTTCGGACATTAGAACGATTGTATTAGATGGGTATTTGGCTGCCATTGTATAGATTAGAATGAAGTGCTCACAGCTTGATCTCAACCATGGTTTTCTATGGTTCCATCATAAACAGCGTAGGAGGAGAATTGACAGTAAGCCAGATCAGCAGCTATTTGCCTCTCTCAAAAGAAGAATTTGACTAGGATAAACTGAGCTAACATTGCTTCAGAGTTGTTTTAATTTACGTTCAGTTAGCAGATTCTCATTTCCTAACTGCAGGAAAAGAAATACAGTTGTCTGTGATGGAAGAGCAGATCATATTTCTTAGCAATTTAGACTAAATGGATTCTAACGCAGATGTATCTTTATAAGAACAGAGCTGAGCACCACAAAGGAAGTTTAGTACACTTAAGTAATTTGTTGCTGGGAAACAGATATAGCCTTTGTAGTTTGCAAATTAAACTGTTACATTGTTTGGGCACAAATTGGAAGGAGACTGATTTGGTATTTCCACAAAGTGGAAGAGGCTGGCTAGATGTTGAAAGTGCTTTCATGTCAGTACTTACACTAATTGGAACTATGGAAAATTCTTTCCCACTCCTTCCTTTCAAGATTTGGGAGGTAGCTATTTTCTAATCTTTGTGTAGAAATATCTGAATTCTATTACATTTCACAGGCCTCTCTTGCCAACCCTGCAATTGATTTCACTCACATCTTTGCACTTGGACAATTTTTAATTTTTGCCTCTCATAGTAGCAGTTAAGGAAGGGGAGGGTTGCTTCCTATATTATATCTAGGGATTGGAAAGATCTCCAAAGTCCCTTTTAGGCTGGAAATGATCTACATTTGGAAGCTGGATAAATCACTTCAAAATAGAAGCCTAAGCAAAATTGGGCTAGCTGGCTTGATGTTATATGTGTTCCAGTATCCTTTTCTTACCTCATTTTTCCCTTTAGTTTGTATCTCAGGTATGCATTGCTCCTAAATAGTTGCCAGCATAATAGATTTCTATTAGACTGTAGCAAAATGCCTGATGAATCCAATTATGTGTGCTTTGTTGTACATAAATGCTGTTTAATATATGTGGCAAACTAGGTGGCTTTCATTTAATTAGAAAATTTGTTTATTGTCTAAAATGTAATGATTGTTGTCAATCTTCTTTACAGTCCTCAAACTCTTTTGGCTGGTATGAATAAGTTTTTGTCTCAGCTGGAAATTACTTTCAGAAGAGATCCAAACAACTATAGACCAAGAATAAACAAAGTCAATTCAATCAAGGTAGGAATAGCCAGGAGAAAATTTATTTTTTTTTCTTCTCATACATACACTTACCACATCTGCAAAATGGTGGGGGTGGTAGTGCAGGGGTTTTCTGGAGTTATGAGTGTTAAGTAAGCTCATTAATAGTGTTTTTCTCTCCTCAGGATGTGGAACAGAAGAAAAGTGGAAATTACTTCTTCTTGGATGATTAATTGAAAAATAGTTCATTGATTTAAAATAGTGAACACTTTTGTTACATAAAATACAATCAGGTTTTAAAATATAATGCTCATTCCAGTGGTTAAATAGAGTAAAGAGTAAAAATAATACTCTTTATATAACATTTACTGCCTAAAAGCAGTGTTAGAGAACCAATTTTTGTGCCTGATATGGCCATCTTTTGGATGTAATATTTCAAAGTAAATACAGCTGATGTCATAGAAAGAGACTGTGTGTTTTTCACTGTGGATTTTGGTTCAAATATAACTTATTAACATACCAAATGCTGGCATGTTTTCAATTTTTATGTTTTTAGCTGTTTTCTGTACAGGATAGTTTACAAAAAAGGTCATACAAATTACTATCATAAAATCTCTGCAAAATGAGAGGTTCATAAATAAATGCCCACTTAAATCTACAGCAGTTGTTTTTTAATGTTAGTGACTCAGTTATGGTTAAAATATGTATAAAGTTTTAAGGAACAAGAGTTCCTACTCTATTCCTGCTATCCGATTGCTTGTAGTGGAATACTGAGGTGAGTAAACACTGCTATAAACAACATATCTAATGGAATTTCATTAGCCATTTATTTCATTTTCACCTATCAGCAGTTATGATTTCTGCTGATTTGTGTGTTTTGTATTTTTGAATTCTAGTATATTTGATTCATAATCAGACTGAAAATGTAATGCATGTAATGGCTTTGGAAACACAAGATTATCAAGCCTAGTGATTTAAAAAACACATTTGAATTAATATCTTATACTAGAGTATTTCACACATCCTCTAATGTGTACCTTCTACTAGATTAGGTTTGGAGTTGGGTATGTTTATGAACTCCTAAAAGCTTTACTGAAAAAAATGTATATAGGTAGCAATCCTCACTTAGTCATCAAACGTTCAAACTTACAATGGCATTGAAGAGGTGGTAACCAATGCAGGGTTCTTGTGGTCATGTGATTAGTGACCAACTCACATCACAACATCCTATGGTCACATCATTTGCGACCTTCACTGCAAGCTTCTGACAAGCAATCAGTTGGGAAGCTGGTAGGCTACAAACAATAACCATATGATGTTACACTAGACATCACAGGATTTGCTTAAGGACAACTAGGAATTGTTGCAGTGCAGTGTAGTGCAGTACAGTGTGGCTTAGTAACAAGTTCCAGTTACTAACAATAAGAAAAATTAACTACTTGCTTAATTTAGAAATGACTTTACTTCTTTACATTCTTTGAGGAATCTGCTAGGTTCACAGTTTATTTCCCAGCTTTAGTAATATAATAGTTCAAATACTGCTGTTTGAAGCTCTGTTTCACTATCTTTCTGTTGAGAAACTTCAATTTGCCATCAGTCAGTAACAGGAACAGGTAATTTACTTGCAGGTACCATTTTTTATTGGAGGAAAAGTCATGATTGGTCTGCACAAAGATGTCTTTGTAAATAAAGGATTATACAAAGCTCCTTTTCTACAATTCAGTTGTAAATTTCATATCCAGATTCATTTTATTTTGGCCATTTCAGTTTGTTTTATGAATAAAACTTTAATAAAGTTATCAATAAAGCAAATACAAGTGTACAATAGATACAAAGAAAATCGGACTAAATATTCCAGCCTCTTCAAAATAGCCTTTGATATAATGTAGTTTTATTAGTGATATGCAGGTTCATTCCCTGCAAAGGGACACCAGTATTTTTTAGCTTTTAAACAAGAATATACATAAATAGCCCTTTCTGCAGAGTAGAGTTTGCATTCAAAAAAGGATATGTCCATTCTCTGGAGTTGGTGCAGACATACCGTTATTCATCCCAAGATACAATTCAGATTATAGACTACCTGTTCCAATAAGGCATTTATATATTTCCATGGTTCTGCGC
>JANHFJ010000614.1:60531-70968 GCA_032468195.1 Cerberus rynchops | reverse complement strand
CGCGCACACACACACACTACCATTATGGATAAAACACAGTAAACCATCTTATACAAAAATAGTGATTGCAAAAAAAAAAAAAAAAAAGATAGTTTTAAGTAAAGCAAAATAAAGTCTCACACATTCAAGTTTCACAACTTTTTTTGAGATGAAAAGCTTTGGATTGGAAGCATATCAAAAATAAGTAGTGATTTGAGAGTCCTCAGCCTCAACATACCATATACAGTGTATTTTGGTGCATCGTTCTTTATCATCAGATATGAAATAACCACAGTAACTTTTCACTATTGTTCTTTATCATTAGGTATGAAATAACCACAGTAACTTTTCACTATTGTTCTTTATCATTAGGTATGAAATAACCACAGTAACTTCACTCTTGCTTCTTTCTTATCACAAACTTAAATCTCTATGGGAAAAATAAAACTCAAACAAAAACACACATTTTGTTTAAAACAATTGTCTTAAGAAATTAAATAAAGCAAAATTAGTTTCTATTAATTACCAAGTTATAATACTAGCCCCTTAAATTTCTGAAAGGCCCCACATCTTTCCTTTGAAAAAACAAAGAATATTCTGATCTTTTAACAAAAGCAGAAATATAAGCCTTGAGCATATATCTCAGCATTTATATGCATGCTGAATGTCTAGATTTTGATAGTTAAGACAGCTGTAACCCTCGGTGACTATCTCCCATGTTTGACCTTCTTCTCTCATTCCGATATGGCCTCCCTCTGAAATTGCGGTGATAATGTGAGCCTTCCCCTCTATGTCCAGTAGGTGAGCCCTTCCATGGTTCCTCATTTTTGGGATGCTGATAGCCTCCTCTCCCAGATAGATAGCTCCTTTCACTTCTAGGTCTTCTACCACCACCGTAAGTTTGATTATAAAATTGTTTTGATCGGCCACTTCTAAGCATATCAGATACTTCATGCTCATCTTCAGAGCTCTCTTCCCTTGCCCTTGGTACTCTACTTTCCTCTCCACTTGTTGATATAAATGCATTAGACTTGTTACTCCTTTCTTTATGGCCAAGAACATTTTTAAATTCAGATTTTGAAGTTGATGTTTGTCTCTTGATGTTCTGTGTTTCTGTGGGAGGGAGGTTTTGGAGTAAAGATTTTGTTTGGGTAGCAGGTGGGATAGCAGGACTGGTCTGCTGATCCTTAGGCACTCGGGCTGAGGTTTTATTTAGGATACTACATTCATTCTTGATGGCAGTTTTAGGGAGAGGTGTGCCTTGGAGATTTCTTTCACCCTGGGTTTTCTGAAGTGGCTCAGCACATTCAGCAACTGGAACTGAAGAAGATTCCTCCACAGACAAGATCATATCATCTCTCTTGGCCTCCTGTGGCACAACTTGCCTCAATCCAGAATTTTCAATATAACCTGGAACAGGATATCCATACCAAAATTGAGGGAAAACTGATGTAAATGGTACAGAACCTAAAAATGGATTCTGTCCAAATGCAGGTTGTGTAAATACATTTTTGCCTCCTAGGGACTCCTCATAACCAGCATGTAATGCTTGTGCTGGATTCTCAGACTCTACGCAGACAAGTCCTTGACTTTCAGGCACTTGGGTAGTATGTATAAACAAGGGCATGGGTGAAGATATAGCATCAGTCTGCAGACTTTGTCCGTTCATTCTGACGTCATTTGGTGCATGGAATGGTCCATCTATTTGTTCATTTTCATTCTGAGTCAAAGGTATCTCCTGCATCCAAGGATGATGAGAATACATTGCAACTGGCACTTTTGGATACATTCTACAGGCATTCAGGTAAGCTTGATGTAGAGGGTACAGATAGGAGTGTGGCGCCCACATGGGACAACTGTATGCCTGAAGAAATGCAACAAAGACAATTTTCATTACATTGTAAAAATAAATTAGGCCAGTTTATTATTTTATAAATTATTAATTTTAATGCATTGTATTCCATGCATAAGATAATTGTTCTGGGCTCAAGATGTGGTCTTACAAATAATTATCAGTACCCTTTATATTTGTTACAAATATACCAACTATTAATAAACGCATAAAAAAACCAACAGCACATGCTCTTAATGGGCACACATGCAGAAAAGCCATGGGGGCTATGCTGAGAAGATCCAAGTCATGAGGTTTCCATACAATTCACAGCAGTAAACCATTCTATATTCGAAATAATGTACATTCTATATTGTAGATAATGTACTCTATAATTTCCATAATCATTGTTAACTGCCCATGATGGATGGAACTAATGGAATTAGTCCCAAATATCCAGAAAGTAATGGTCATCTCCCCTGGGTTAAACAAAAACTAAACAGCCTAGGATTACTCCACTGCCCTGAGCTAATGTGAAATAAACATGGATTATAATGACAAGTTATATAAACCATTTTTTTCTACAAGATCTTACTTGATAACTCTGTTGTAACTTTTTATTTGTAAAAGTATATTTAAAATAAATCACTGTTTATTGTAATACATATTGGAAATCTTTAATTTAATAAGCCAGAAGTACAACAAAAACTTTGGACATTTTTGTAGAATGCTGGCAAGCTGTTCTGTAGAACCAGTTTGGTATAATGGTTAAGGTGTTGGCCTAGAAACCAAAAGACTATCTGTTCTACACTCCTTTAGGCATTAAAAACTGACTGGTGACTTTGTGATAATCAGTCTGTCTTAGCCCAATTCATCTCACTGAATTGTGTGGGAAAACAGGATGCAGGAGTACTAAATATGTTCATAACCTTGGGTTTAGTGAGATGATGATAATTAGTTTGCCATACCGTCAGTTGGTTATTTTAATATTACAGTTTTTAAACAATACTTTAAAAATAATTCAGCTTTTTGCACAATTTTACAAAACATAGAATGTTGACAGTTACCTTTACACCAAGATTGAAGAAAAATCTGAGGATATTTTTATCTTCATGAAAAGAAACAAAAATAATTGTTCATTTTATGTATATAAATTAAAACAGAAATTCAGCAAGCAAAATGTCTAAAGCCAACTCTATAGCTTTACAGTTATATTGTGATGTGTTATTGCCAATACATTATAGAAAAAAATTAAAGAATTAACACGACTCTTCAAAAATAAAATGATCTATTATATAAAATAATCACAGTGTGGGAGAGATGAAGAGTTAAGCACTCACAAATAGCAACAATCTTGTACACATCACTGATGGAAAATACTTTGATTCTTTTCACAAACTCCAGAATATTACTTTTCTTAATATTATACATAATGGTTCCAGATCATATATTGTCCATCGTTGTTTCATTTTTAAAGTATATTGTTTTCTAGATCAAACTGATCATATATTGACAGAAGTGGAATATACACTAAACTTATTTACAGGGATTAATCTCCACTGTATGCTCATTATTGTAACAGTTGGAGTAAGGAAAGGAGACATTAAGGATAAACTAATAAAATGATAGCTTGGAATAGCAGGTTACTTAATTTTTTTTCTCTCGTAGTTATTACACTTGGTGATCTAACCCTTGTTAGGTGTCAAACTGGTGACCCATGGGATGGATACGTCATGTGCAGGCCACGCCCACCCCAGTTCCGCAAAGGGGGGAAAATGCAAAATATCACGATGGCAATGTGACGCCGCAAGTTTGACACCCGTGATCTAATCTATCCAATAAAAATACACATCAATTAAATATGTAACTGTTCTCCAGCCCTTGTTTATAAATATTTAGTAAGTTATTATCAGAATTCTTTTGTCCAGCTTGTTTCAATTATCAAATGAAAATTTAGCTTTTCTCAATGAACGGTTTATTCTTATGTTAAAATGTAAAAATGGATACTTCCTTCATATAATAGCCATCCTCTTCATGCTTGTTTCACTTTTATGGAGTTTTATATATACAGCATGGAGAGCACTTGGCCTATAGAGATGCCAAGAGTCAGACATGACTAAATAGTTGAAACTACTACTAAATATACAGCATTTCCTACTGCTGTCACCACTTACACACACACACACACACACTTCATTTGATAAGGAAGGGATAATTCTCATACCATTTGGTAGATCTTCTCCTGTACTACACATAGAATATGAAGGAGTAATAACTTGTTCTCTCTTTTCATTAATTGGGAATCCAGGATACAAGGGATCCTGATAAAGATTCAGTGTTTGAGGCATAGGTATTAAAGGCTGATTAACTGCTTGGAGTGTTACTGGAATGGCAGCAACTGCTGAATTGGGGGTTGCCTGACTCAGAGTTGAATCTAATCCAGCGGTTGGTGTTGGTATCACAGATGGCACAGGAATTTGGGATGGAACACCTCCTAAAACATGAACAAAAAAAACCACAAATAAACATAAATCTAAGCAACTGAAAAGAGAAGTATTGTTCTCAAATTGTCCACAGCAGGCAGACAAAAGCACTAATTCAATCAAAGCTATTATTGAAGCTCCCAAGAATCAGAATGTTGGCAGAGGAGAGGGTGAAATGAAATATAGCATGGGCAGTATGTATAATATAAACTATGAAATATTATGGCCTTTATGGATAATAACTCTTATGGTTATTTTATTATATACTGCTATTAATGCATGTAAAATGCAGAAATATACATAAGTAAATGAATAAATTACAACATCAAGCAGACTTACTTATACACACATGGACATGTAACTTTAATTTGGCTTCTGAATACTGAATTCAGAATAGTATAAAAGTTAGTATAAAAGTACTAATAATTGTTTATTGCAAAACCATCTTGGGACTAAAAGGGTTTTCCCTTTGCAAACCTGTTAATCCATAGTCTGTTGATTCACTTGACCAAGCTGGCACAACAGCTGGTGCAGAAGGCACAGTGGGAGGCAAATGTATTTCAGCAACAGTTGAAGATGAGGTAACATTTATACCTGATAATGGTTCCTGTAAAAATAATATGGACTTTTAATACTTTTTAAATCAATTTTAATATATTTTAAATTAAAAACAATCTTAATTCAGTTTTAAATTCCAAAAATTAATTTTGCAAATTTTATAGCCCAATTCTTTGCTCAGTCGCTTTGAGTTGAACCAGTCTTGCCTTCCTGGAAATATGCAGGGAATGTGGGCCAAAGTATAATTCATGCAAAGCATCACTGAGAACACTTGCATTCCATGATCAGTTGCATATATAATATCCTTAGTGTAAGACACTTTAAGACAAATTAACAGTATACATTACACAGTCCTATCATCTTTAATGAGGGCAACTCAGTTTGAAGTAGCTTAATATTCACTCTCCCTTCCCACATGCTTCATTGCTCCACAAGAAAAATATGTAAAAAAAAGAATTTTATTTGATTAGATCAGAATATATTTTCCAGCATCCAGCCAATTTCTTGGAAACATTCACAGCAAGAAACAAACAAACCTTCAGTATTACTCTCCTTGAACAAAGTGATTGTATACTGCTACAATAAATTTGCTTTCAGACCGAACTGAGAGCAGACCAGGTCAGTTGCTCTGCTTAATGACTCCAAACGCTTTCCCACTGAACAGTGTTGAATTTGTCAGAAATCCAATAAAGCTACAAGGTTGACAGATGCCTGATGTTGTGGATCTTGGTATCCTTTATTAGACATACTGTATATCCTTAATTAAGACACATGTCTTTAGTGAACAATTCACATTCTACATACAGATTCTAGTAATTCTGACAGGATTGTTGCAATATATTTTTAATGGATTATATTCAAAATTCCAATGGAAGGAATATGAATTTTAGCAATTAAAATTCAAGTTTTGAGACAAACGTCTATTAATGTAATCTTTCCCCTGAAATGGCCACACAAATTTTAATATACATCTCTTACCTGCTCAACTGGTGGTGAATGAATATTTCCATTGCTTGAGGGAGATGATATACCTGCAACAGTTACTTCCTCCTTACTGTGCTGCAAATTAAAAAGGACACTTGATGATATCCATTTTGCAAAAGAAGAAAAGATGACCAGGATGCATCATAGTGCACCGTACTTACCTTAGACATTCTGGGATCCAGATTCTGATCTTCAAGAATCTGCTCAAGATTAGACACTGCAATAATGTGTAAGAAAGCAGCAAAATTAATGAAATTATAGAATATCAGAAAGCAGATACTGCAACATTTAGATGTTATTAACTTCTATATCATCCCTAGCCAATATAACCAACAACATTATTTTTGTTAACCTGAAATCTAATAATCTAGATGGTGTAAATTTATTAATCCACGCTCTGAAAATACACCAAGATTTTAGGGTCTCCAAATCCTCCAATTTGTGCTATTATTTTACTGTATTATCTCCTTTATTGAACAATATATTAATATCTTTAATATGAAAATATATTGGTCATGAATCTAAAGAAAGCCCAATATCTGCCTTTTTTCATACCTTTCTTATCCTTTGCATCTTTATTTTTTGTCACCTGTTCTTCCTTCATGCTGCCAATTCTTCTCTCATTAGGAACTTGGGATGTTTGCCATGTACAGGTCTCATTAGTCTGTGTAGCTACTTGAGACACAGGTGTATTCTGAAATAATTGAATATGAACTGAGATAGCTCCTAATTTTATTATGAAAGTCCTGGTCACAAGCTCCACAAAGTTTTTAAATCAAAATTTAGGTTAATACGTTCCCATAATTTTACTAAACTTCCCAGTAATATGAGGTAATTTTACCAAAATTAATTCTGAGTCTTCACTGTTTTTTTCTTAAGAAAAATAACAGGATTCCTCAGATATTGTTTTCTAATAACAGTGTTAAGAATTGCAGGCCTAAAAATTATGTTCTTGCTTTATTTTATATATCATTAAAACTCTCCTGTTTGTTTGTCACCTTCAACTAGGCAAAACAGTGCACCATAAGGCAACAATTTTGGAATCAAGGTATCTCAAATGGAAAAAGTTAAAGAATGATTCCAGGATCTGATCCATTTCTCCCATAGGATTGAAATTTCAAGGGTCTTCAGACTGGGCAAAGTTGTGTGATTGCTACAGCATTGCCACATCACCTTCACATGGTCATGGTTTCCAACACTCCCCACCAGCTTCCCACAAGCAAAATCAATGAGAAAGCCGGAAGAAAGTCAGAACTTGCTCTAACTCTTACTACTCTACAACCTGCCCATAATCACTGCTTATCTGTTCAGGTAAGGAAACATCTTTGAAATAATGACCCAAGAAATAATGGATCTAGTATGCAGTTAAAATCCAAGTCAGGTAATCTTCTCCAAACTGAGAATGAATTATGAAACATACACTCTCAAAATGAGTAATTGTTCCTTTTGAACTTCCTGGTATTGAATCCCAATCCAAATCATTTGTTCCTGTTCTGAATATATAATCTTAAAGTCTAATTATCTGTACAATGGTCAAGACCTGAAGAGCTACAATTTTAAGTGCTTTTCTTCCTTAGCCTAGCAAACATTCTGCTTCACAAAACTCCTTTCTGATTTTTAAAGCCAGAATTAGGAACATGAGAAAATACTATTTATTGAACAAACAAATACCATGAAATACTGATGTGTCCAGCCTATGAACAAAATCAGGAAGGTTGTGTCTATGTTCTTTTGCCATATTTAACATCATTGTAATGAATATCTGAAAACTAATTTCTACTCAAATTAATGGATCAGTTGAATCTTGTGAATTAGATTTTTCTTTGTCCCTATAGTAGAACATATTAGTGCATGTATTCCTTGAATCGCAGTATACCTATTCAACCTCTTTTGTGTTTCTTAACCGAGAAAAAATGATAATATCTAAAGGCAGGCCCATTTCTAGTTTTAGGAAAACGAAGTGTATTGTTGCCAGCACCGCTCTCGCTTATTTGTCTGATTATCAAGCTGATATCTCAATGTCCATTGGATCTAGGAACCAGCACTGTTAATAATGGCACCAAGCCAAGAACCAAGTTGGTATCATGATGAGAATGGTCATGGACTAGCAGAGCTCCGCTGAGCTCCATGAAATCCAGCCAATATCTGCATGCTGGGAGACCGTACAGGGTCAAACCACCCTGGAAGGGTGGTGAAGAAAGGAGGAGCACTTTGTTGATCATGAGAAAACAGCAATTTCCTCGCGAGATGCAAAGAAAACTCTCCCGTACAACAGCAAGAGATAACCATTTTGGCAAATCACAAGATGTGACAACTGGGACAATAAGATTATGTGCTGGAGCGGTTCATGGACAGAGCACTGAAACTGGGTGAGAAGACTTCCAACTTTTATTTTAGAAATCTAACCCAAATAAAAGAATTTTTTAAAAAAAGAATCTCCAACATTAAGAAAGCGGTGATTGGATACTTGGAGAAAGATTAAAGACCCAGATGTGAAAGAAATGTCTAATGGAAGTTTTAAAAAATAGAAAGTCCAGATTAGATTTAACAACAATTCAAAAAGTGACTATTAGGAGAAATTGCTTCTTTTTCTACTTTTCCCTCTATCCCCTCCCCCCTTGATCTGTTGATAGACAGCTGTTTGATTTTTGCATTATTGTTGCTTTATTTAATGCTGCCTAATATTGAAATATGGAGCTGGGGAGCTATCTACTGGAGAAAGAAGTTCATTACAGCATGGGAAATTCTTGGGAGAGTGGTAACTTTTTAATATAAATAAATAATAGAAGGCAAATAACACCTGGAAGGCCACTTGACCTTGATTCTATTTCTACTGGTGTTGTGGATATTTGGAAATATTTAGTGAGTTCTTTGAAGATCTTTAAAGCAAACTGGACTATAATTAACTAAAATACTATTGAAATGGCTTATTGGATGGTGGACTTGGACCGTTTGAGGAAATTTGGTGGGTCAATTTGAACTTGGAACATTAATGCTATTTGATAGAACAAGGTGAAGGGAGAAAGAAGAAAAGCTAAGTAAGACTTTAAAATTAGGATAATTTAGAAGATGTAAACTGGAAAAATTATAAAATAAAACATCAACTTATAGCTCTCAAAGACTTGTTCAGGGGATTTGGAGGTATAATTCTGGGACTGATTAAACTTTATTAATATTGGCTTTTTGGTGTTTCTAGATAACTGGGACATTGGAATTTTGGTGGAAAACTGAGTAATTTTTAATATATCAAATTATTACAAAATGATTCAACAGGGGATAACAAATATATTATAGGAAGAAATGTTATTGATGCTTAAATGTAGTCATGAAAACATGACAAAGAATCATAGGGAGACGATGGCATTGTTTAAAGATACAGATGTGAGTGTAAAAGATCCCCAACAAAGGGGAAAAAAAGATGAACAAAATATTCAGAAACTAGAGGAGAGACCAGAAGGCGTGGGTGAGGAGACAAATCAAAATAAACTACAAGAAGATAAAGACATTGAAGAGATAGTAACAATATGTACTATGAAACAAGCAGATAACTTTTTAAGAGTTGACAATAGAGAATGAAAAGAAAGATCTCCCCAAAATAATGAAAGGATTATGGGTGGGTATTCAAATAACTCAGCAAAAGGAGGTAAGTGTTGAGGCAGAGAAATATTCAGTCTGAACAAAAGTACCATAAAGAGATACAAGATCCCAAGGAAGAAATATTTAAGAGTTACCAAAACATCAATAAATGATGAAATCTTAAAGAGGGCAAGAGATGATGGATAGAGATAAAATACTTTCTAATATGGTGATTGTGTTAAAAATTAGGGGGAAAAGAAGTAGGAGGTACAAATTGGGAAAATAGTATTACACACTTATATAATAGAATTTATTATAATTATATTGTGCATATTAAGGTTAGAAGTTGAAAGACTATGATTATGCATATTCAATTGTATTACTATTATTGTGCAAAAGGTATATTGACCTGGACAATGCACTGTCCACAAAGTATGTATGGATGTTAAAAGAAAAACCATAAATAAAATGTTAAAAAATGGAACCAAGCCTTAACATGGATATTAGAGATGAGTGTAAAATCATTAATATGGGACAACTGTCCAGTATAGTTACATAAGCTGTGCAGCTTAGATGCATTGGCCTCCAATATGTACCTAATTAAGCTGGATGCTAGTGCCAACACTGTCTGAAGGACTCCCATGTTTTGAAAATAAAACATTTTAGAATTTGGTTTATCTTATTAGACATCTTAGGATTGATGCAGAATGCCTGTACTATTCAAGTACCATAGAATATAACAGATTCAACTGGCAAAACAAAACATATGAGGTAATATTTCAGTTGTGAGAAAGACAGACTGTCTCTTTCATTATTCACTAGAACAGCATAATATTGTACTGTAGTCCAGAATACATACAGCCCAATGGCAAACCCAGCATACATACCAAAAGTGCAGGGAAAGCTTCTTCATCCTGGAACTGGATTTCATAATGTGAATTAACTTCATCTACAGCTTGTTTATTTTTATGTTCCTCTGGAGAAACACCAACATTACAATTCTTGTTTTGGTTGTCCAATTCTTGC
>JANHFJ010000607.1:0-15128 GCA_032468195.1 Cerberus rynchops | reverse complement strand
TTATGCTTGTGCTGTTCAATAAAGAGCTGTTTTCACTTTTAACATCGCGTCCAGCCTCTTCTTCCCAGAATCAAACAGAAGGCTGAGTCATCCTTGAGCCTGGTGAGATTCAAACTGCCAATTTGCAGGTAGCTGGCAGTCAGCAGAAGTAGCCGTAATACTGCATTCTAACCATTACATACCACTAAATAAATTGCTGAGTGAAAATATAGAATTTTAAGATGAAAAATAATTGTAACCACTTTGAAAAATAAGAGTCATCAAAGGCTGTAATTGTTTGAAGCTTGTAGTAGTATATTCATATTTTTATTTTAAAAAAATCTAAAGTACAGCTGGAGATATATTAAGTGGTTAAAAAAAATCCAAACTGCCATATGAAAGTGAATATGTTGTGTTTTACAAGTGTAATATAGAATCCATTACAAAAACTCTTCTTACTTCCTTGACACAGCCATTCAAACCCTAAAATCCTACATTAACACAATATAATAGCTTTAGATTCTGTTATCTGGTTGAATTGTAGCAGGAGGCATTGTAAACTGAAAATGCAGATAATGCAGAGAGATGAAAATTTGATCTTCCAAGATGTAATGAAAAAAATAGAAACCTTAATTGTTTTAGCAATAACTTTCACCAATCTTCATATCCATAAATGAACAACTCCATCAATTATTACACAATCATGCCACAATCTGTCACTGTTAGGAAAATTAGTGTACAAAAAGAACATATGCTTATATAACTTTGATAAGAAATACAGTGTGCTATGAGGAAACTATCATTAGGGCTACTGTACTTTTCAAGAACATTATTTTCCAAATACTTAATTTGATGAAGAGCTTCTTTCTACCTTATGGAATGTCTGTGGAGAAGCTTCTTGGATGAAAAGTGAAACATCTTCAAAGACAAACCAGAAAGTCCAGTTGCCTCTTGAAAAAGGAGCTTAGGGACTACCTTATGGAATCTTTATTAATTATATAATCAATATGTATATAAACATGTTACAATGGCCCCACCACTTCATTGCCAGATGAGCTAAACTGTAGTACCTCCATTTATTTTAGCTTGTGTTTAAATTCATTTCAGTATTTTAACACTGCCAGGAGTTTAAAAATATACATTCAATATCTACTCAAGTCTTCTTTCTCCCATTTCTTTTCCTTGAAAAATAGATTATAAATTTAATGGTATTAGCAATTTGCTGTAATTCTCCTTTTCTGCAGTTTAACACATAATCAAATCAGTTATATACTATGAAAACACAATACCGTATTTATCGGTGTATAACGCGCACTGGCGTATAACACGCACCTTAATTTTAAGAGAGAAGTTTCAGGAAAAAAACTACCATATTTATCGGTGTATAACGTACACATGCGATTTCCACATTCTTTTCAAGAAGAAAACGTGTGCGTTATACACCAATAAATACGGTATTCAAATCAGCAGTATTAGCTATAAAGATATATAGCTATAAAGTCTGAGTATTAAATAAATACATTCATAGTGGGTTTTATTAGATTTGTAAATCCTTAATTCAAACCTTTATTGCTCTGATGACATTGTACAATACATTATAAGCCTATGTCAATGATTAGAATAGATACTATTTACCATTTTTCTCCTACAATTGCAGTATGTATAGATGGGGGAAGAAAAAAACCCCAAAGAATTCACATGGAATCTTACTACTGCTCAGCATAACTTGCCTAATAATCATAAATCCTTTTATAACAATACAATAGAATATTACCTACTATGGAGCATTCTTGAGATGTGTCTCCATTGACAGAAGTCCTTCTACCTATCTAAGCAAAAGGACATATGGCAAGGGATAGACCTGGTTTCCCAGCTATCAGTGCACTTTTTCAAAGATATTAACACTGTAGAAATGAAGAAGCCTTGGGAGGTATTTAGTCTGGTCCACAACTGATATAAAAAATCTAGAGTTAGAGCATCTTTATCAAAAGCCTATTAGTTTATTCTTATATTTGTATTCAAGTGAAACTTATCTTTTTCTAAATGTGTTTGTTTATTATAACTATCTCGAGACTTCAGCTATTTGAAGAGCACTATCATGTCTCCTGATGTTATTGCTAGTATCCTTAATGGAATTCAAAGTAACAGAAAGAGATACTGTATGTGTTCATCTCATTTTTAACTCTTATAAAGAGAGATACTCAAGAAATCTCCATTCATGCAATCTAAATGTCTTTTTAACATATTGTAATATATTTCCTTAACAGAAAGAGAGGGAGAGACTTTTTCCACTTCTGTATATGTTCTTTCAAGGGAAACAGATAATAGCTGTCAAACATAATCCATAAAGGATAATATTTCAGTATATTTTCATTCCAGATATTGATGATTTATTAAATATAAACTCAATGATATTTTTAAATTTTATAAGTAACAATCAATCTGAATGAAATATTTGTTTCTTTGTTATTTGATTTTTACAGCCACCCATCTTAGTTAGTTAGTTAGTTAGTTTACAGAATTAAAAAACAACAACAACAAAAAAAGACCTTCAGGGTAAATGAAGTCCTGTCCAATTTATGTCAGAGGCACAGTTTAGGTGCTTCCAGGTTGAAAAGATTAAGTCAGTGATGTCGCTGTTGCCTGGGGGGCATCAATGGGGGCTCCTTTCATGTCCCCATCAAGGAACTGGAATGAATGATGGGAGTTCACTCTGCCATGCAGCAGCAATTCAATTCTTGCTAGACTCTAACCCAGCATCCTAATGAAATGAGCCACCGCACTCCTATAAATAAAGTGAGGAACATTCATTTTAATAACATTGATTTTATCCCACAACATTAAGGGGATTTTAATCCATCTATTTTATCTATCTAATTTAACCTTTTGTAAAAGTTTCAGCATACTTATTTTCACATATTTAGAAATATTTTAGAAACATAAATTCCCAGATATTTAACATAATAATTGGATAAAACCCAACTCTATACTTAACTGTGTTGATATGTTCCGGTCTAAAGAAAAGAAGCAAGATTTATCCCAATTAATCGTATAGACAGATTACATTCCAAAACCCATGCTACATTTGCAAAATAAGGAGAATTCTGTTCCAAAATTGCAGAAATATCATCAGCATATACAAATAATCTGTACTCCACCAAATTAATATTCTTAATTTCAAAGAATCCCTTATAATAGTGGACAAAACTTCAAGGATCAAATTCAATAGCAAAGGTGAAGGTAGACAGACTTGCCAAATGGCACATTGCAACTTAAAAGAGTAAATAATTTGATTTGTTACAATTATGATGCAGAGTTGTATATAATAAATCTCAGTTCATTAAACAAATTTCCTTGGAAAGTATGTATCAATTGATCAACATAAATTGTCTGAAGCTTTATGGCACTGTGAGGTATGAATTATATTTGATAAAACCTTCTGCAGGAGTCTTGCCAATAAAGTGTTCAAATTCTGAATATCCACAACAAAAAAACGATAACTTTAGGCTTTAGGATCTTTATCTGGTTTTAAAACCAACCCTACATATTCCATAGTGGCAATTTACCAGCCTTAAAAGATTCATTATACATCCTCAAAAGTATATAGTCCAGCAAATCCTCAAATGCTTTGTACCATTGCACTGAAAAGTCACACGGGCCAGGAGCTTTACTGTTTTACAGCAATTATATAGAATTAAATCGTTCCTGAAATGACAGAAGAGCTTTTAGAGTAGAAGTTGGACAATAAGAATTGACTATCCAGCTGACTCAAAAATTCATCAGCTACATACAGTTCTCCTTATCATCAAAACTATATAGTAATTTATAGGAAAAAAAACCCTTATAACTTCTGAATTACGGTAGTCTGGTCCTTCTCAATAACTATTTCAAAAATTAAATTCTGTTAATTTTGTTGAATAAAATGTTGTGCCAACAACTTATTGACTTTATCACTGGACTCCCAATAATTTAATTGACTCAATGAGAATTATACTTTGTCATCAGAAAATTTCTCCAAGTATAGCTTGGCTAATACAAATGCATTATTGGCCTGGCCTATTTAGCATAATCTAATAATCTCTCTTTAACTAAAGAGTCTAGCTATTGATGCAGAAGACATTTTTCTCATTTCCTCTTATGAGCATATATGATTTACAAGCATCCCATTTGTACTGTGAAATGGAATTCACAGTTCACAGTTTCAAAAAAATGGCAAAGTTAATTGTCTAATATAAATCCTCTTTTTGCAATAAAAAGAATTAAAATTCTACCTTCCATAAGCTTAAGCTTTTGAAATAGAAGAGTTAATATGATGGGCGGCATGATCAGCTATAGCAATAAGATGGATAGAAAAAAATCTAAAACAAATTCCAATAAGAAAGAGGAAATAAAAAATAATAATCTGATATAGATTATTTTGGATGTCTATGAGCATAGGAACTAAATATATAGTTCCTAACCTGAAGCTACTAGTTTATATAAGAGTCAGTTTTACATGAATCAGCCATTCGGTAAGATATTCAGGTCATTAAATACTTTGCTTATGAAAAAGCAGATGTTATCCCCTGTAGATCATTGAACTGTACAATGAAATATTCATGAAAAAAAATGTGTTGTTTATTATTAATAAACCTGCTACTTGCTATGGAAATAAGGGAGTATATTTTATTATAGCAATCTGGATAGCTTAACAACTTCCAAGACATCTTTTGCTTGAAACTTTATTTAAGATTTTAATAAAAAATCTTGGTGTCAAAAACATATACTGTACAAAATGATGCAATGCATTTTATAACAGAATAGACCTTTACATTCTAAACAGCACATCTGAGTTAAAATTAAGCAATAGAGCAGGAAATTCTGCATGAACAGAACCAGAAAAGATAAAGACTAACAGACAGCTAAACTTGCTACTTCAAAACTCCCTTATGGCCTAGCTGCATGAAGTACTAAGTAAATGGAGCTTTGTACAGCTGCCATTTTTTAACCATGTATTTTTATCACAAGTTAAATACTATACATCCATTCACTAACCACTAAAAATGCAGTCAACAATTTACATTCAGCTCTGTTTATCAATTTATAGAATTGTCCATAAGGTGTATTATACCCATTGACTATGAAAGGTACTTATTTAGAGAATCTCTAATATAGAATTGTAGTGTGGGCAAGGTGGAAGGAAATAGGGAGATGCACAGACCTTTAGAAGAATCTTCTTTATTATGTTCTGAAGCCAAAAAACAAGTGGCTGCAGGCAAACCACTCCTTTTATATAGGCATGGGAAGCCTGCAGCCAATACAAACAAAATGTCTGCAGCAGCACGCGTGGACCAAGCAAAACCCCTGATCCATGCATGTGCAGACACAACACCCATCCCCACCTGGCTGATGTCCATCATCATCTGTTTGCACTCAGCACACATAGTCGTCCAGATAGGTGGGGCGGCACCTGATCCTGCCCGATCTGTGAATGCCTGGTCTTATTTCGGCTGTGCCATCGTCGCAGGCAATCAAGGGGGAATGAGTCTCCTCTGTTCACTTTCTCTGCAGCTGTTGGGCCTCAGTGGCTGGCGTCTCCAGTCGACTTTAACTCCTGGCCCTGGGTAAGTGGATGGTTATTCTACCTTTCAGCCACCTTGTCATCATTCATTGTTCCAGTCCCGAGTCCCCCTCGGCAATCCCTTCATATTGGTTGCTTATTTTGGTCCATCTCTTGACCTAGGTGGCTCCCCCCACTTGTAGTAGGCACCTGATCTGGTCAACATGTCTTTTCCACTCCTTCCTGCCTTCAGGAGGATTGTGTATGAACTTGGGCCTGTGGCTCTGGTAATTGTCTCCGGGACCCACTTCGGGTGTCCCGTGTAATTCTTTGCACAGACAGCCTCCCCCACTTGGAATGTCCTTACTGTTGTGGGGTTTTCTTATGGTTGTGATGAATGATTGTCTGGGTGTAGTCTGTCCAGTGGTATTTTGAGTTTTTGGCCCATCAGTAGTTCCACTGGGTTCTGTTTGGTCACAGTGCTTGGTGTGACATGTTGGGCTGTCAGGTACCTGTTTATTTTTTGTTGTAAGTCTCCTTCCTCCATGTGGCTGAGGGCCTCTTTTATGGGTCATATAGTATGTTCCATCATCCCGTTCCCCACTGGATGGAATGGGGCTGATGTGGCATGTCTGATGTCTAGGCTCGTGAGGTAGTCCCCAAATTTCTTGGCGGTGAACTGCGGGCCATTGTCCAAAATGATTACATCTGGTATGCCATGTGTTGCAAATAGTTTTTGTAGTGTTTTGATGATGCTGTCTGTGGTGGTGGATGTCATTTGCTGTATCTCCATCCACCTGGAATAGGCATCAATTATAATGAGGAGTATTTATCCCTGCACAGGCCAGCAAAGTCCATATGTAAATGAGGCTACAGTTTCTTGGTTTCCTCCCATTTTGTTGGTGTTGCTGATGGTGATGCTAGCCTGGAGTATCGGCATGGTTTGCATTTCTTTATTTTGTTTTCTACATCAGAGTCCATTTCAGGCCACCAAACATAGCTTCTGACTAGTGCTTTCATGTGCACTATGTCTGGGTGGCCTTCGTGTAAGCCGTCAATTACTCTGTTTTGTAGCTTTTGGGGAATGACTACACAGTTTCCCCATAGGAGGCAGTCTTACTGGGTTGACAGCTTATGTTGCCAGCTCTCAAATTTTTTGAAATTCGCATCTTGCGGCTGCACTGGCCAACCTTTCCACACCCAGTGGAGCACGCATGTAAGCGTGCTGTCTTTCTGCATTTCTTTTGTGACATCTGCAGCTGAGATGGGAGTTTCTTTCATGCTCTCTGAGGAGGACCTGTGCTGCTGATGTAGGGTCTTCTATATTTGATGGTAGGGATCATCTGTTGAGGGCGTCTGCATTGGTGATGTCTGTGCCTGGTCAGTGGATTAAAGTGTAATTGTACGTGGCCAGGAATTCCATCCAGCATGTCATTCTGGGGGATAAGATCTGGGGGGTTTGTTTGTCCCCTGCTAGGAACCCTAGCAGTGGTTTGTGGTCTATAATCAGTTTGAACTTGTGCCCGTATAGGTATTCATGAAAATGTTTTACTCCAGCTATTGCTGCTAGCGCTTCCTTGTCCAGCTGGCTGTAATTGCATTCTGCTGTGGACAGGGTCCTGGAGAAGTATGCGATGGGTGCCTTGCATTTGTCCAGTAGTTGGTGGCTTAAGATTGCTCCAACTCTGAAGGGGGAGGTGTTGCAGATTAGGTACAGAGGCATTTTCTCATTATATTGCACCAGCAGGCTTTCTGATGATAGTATGTTTTTCACTGCTCTGAAAGTGCAGTCTTTGGCTTGTTCCCAGTTCCAGACAGCTGCTTTGTCTAGGAGATGGTGTAATGGTTCAGCTATCATGGCTTTTTGTTTAAGGAATATACTGTAAAAATTCAGCAGTCCCAGGAAAGCCTGTAGTTGTTTTGTTCCAGGAGGTTGGTGCATTTCAGATTGCCTCCGTTTTTTCATGGGTGGGGTGAATTCCTGCAGCATCTATTTTATATCCTAAAAATTCTACTTCTGGTACTGCGATATGGCACTTTTCCTTTTTTACCTTCAGGCCAGCGCCTTGGAATTTTTTCAGGGTTGCACGGAGTTTATTATTTAGGTTGGCTTTGTTGTCAGCTGCGATCAGCACATTGTCAAAATAGGGATGATGCTGGAAATGTCCTGCAAAAGACATTCCATAAGCGATTGGAAAAGTTCCAGTGCTATGCTGAGTCTGAACTGGAGTCAATGACATTTAAAAGCCCCCCTATGGGCCCCTCACTATAGTTTGCGCTTCCACTGTTGCTTCGTCAACCAGCAGTTGCTGATAGGATTGGGCCAGGTGGAGTTTGGCAAATATTTTTCCTTGTCCCAGGGAATGGAGAAAGTGCTGTACCACTGGTATGGGGTAGGCATGCAGCTGCAGCATCTTATTAATTGTACATTTGTAATTGGTGAAGATTCTTACTGACCCATCTGGTTTGATTGGCGTAACAATGGAGGTCTCCCATTTTGCATGGTTGACAGGTTCAAGGATTCCCTGTCTGACCAGCTTGTCGATCTGCTCATCGACTTTTGGTTTTAGTGCAAAAGGGACTTTCCTGGGCTTTAGTCAGGTAGGTGCCACCCCCCGGGTCTAGGCTGAATGATATAGGGGTCCCCTGGTATTTCTCCAGCTCATCATTAAAGATGTCTTCGAATTCTCCCATGATGTCATCACTGGCCAGGTCTGCAAATGCGGAGGACTCCCAATATGTCCATTCCCAGTTCCTCAAACCAATCCAGCCCTAGGAGGCTGGGTGGGTTTCTGTGGACTATGATGAGGGGCATCTCACCGCTGAAATCTTTATAGGTGACTGGGAAATTCCTGGTGCCTATGATGGGGATGTGATTCCCTTGGTAGTCCCTCAGGATTATTGTGCATCTTTGGAGGTTCTGTGCCTTTAGTTTGGGATTTAGTGCTTTAATTTGTTTCCAAGCCATTATGCTTAGCACCGACCCTGTATCCACCTCCATCTCACATGGCTGACCATGGATGCTGACCAGGGTCCTGATCTTTGATCACTTGATTTTCTTGGTCAAGTTGTTTGCCCCAGTCATTTGGTGAGCCTTATTGTAATAGTGTGGCACTTGTTGTTGTCCCTCCTTGGCTTGGTCTGCCCCCACCTCAACTGTGAGGGTCTCTGGCATTGTGTAAGTCTGTCTGTCCTGCTGGCATGTTTGCCTGGCAGACTCAGGAGAGGTGCCCCTTCTTCTGGCACCTCCTGCAGATGGCTTGGTGATAGCAGCAGTTTGCACAGGAGTGGTTCCCGCTGCAGCCCCTGCACATGGTTTGTCATGTCCCAGCATCCATCTTGGTCCCCTGGTGGGCTTGATCTGGTGCATGTTGTCTTCCTCTATGGAGTCCATATTGTTGGCCTCTTCTGCGTCCCCATGGTGGATGATCACTTGGTTCCTGTTGGCATTCGGCTTTGGTGTTTTGTTGGCTGCTTCTGCTGCGGTGGCCTCTTTGCTATCTGGAGCATAAGTGTGCTCCTGGACAGTAGTCTCAATGGGAGCTTGTCATTGGTGATACCACATACAAACTGGTCTCTGAACATTTGGTCTAGCTCTGGGAATCTGTAGTCCATTGCCGCCTCCTGTATTGCCGCCAAAAATCTGCTTTGCTCTCCCCCTCTCATTGGTTCTGGTTGTGGAAGGCATACCACAGTGCCATTTTGGATGGTTGGGGTGCATAATGGGTCTTCAGCTTTTCCTGTAACATGGTCCAGGAGATTTCAGTCACGCATGGCAGAGATGCGACCATGTACACCATTGCAAATACTTGTGGCCTGCAATGGCTCAGGAACACCGCCAGCTTTTGATCGTCGGAGACATCCCTCATTCTGTTCACCTTGAGCAAAAACCCAAAATGTAGGATGAACACGTCCCATGCTTCTGTTTTGGAATTGAATAGCATGAACATGGCAGTGGCAGTCATTTCAGTGGCCATGTCTGCAATGCTTGTGCAATTCTTCTTAATCCAATCTGGTTTTATTCTCCAATCCCACCTTCGTTGCCAGTGTAGTGGGGGCAAGGCAGAAGGAAATAAGGGAGATGCACAGACCTTTAGAAGAATCTTCTTTATTATATTTCAAAGCCAAAAGACAAGTGGCTGTAGGCAAACCACTCCTTTTATATAGGCACAGGAAGCCTGCAGCCAATACAAATGAAGTGTCTGCAGCGGCATGCATGGACCAAGCAAAATCCCTCGTCCGTGCATGTGCAGACACAACAATAAGAAGAAAACCTGAGCACTGAATGATATCAGAAAGGGTAGAAGTAAACAGAACTTGGGATATAATTAAGAAGAGAACAAAGATTAAGACTGATTTCAAGCCATATTCCTATAATGATCTTTTCCTGTGGAATGTCTCTAGTTGAGAACATCATTTTACTCCTCTTTTGTTAACCTATAAGAAAAAATTAAAAGTTACTCTGTGTAGCAGCAGAGATCAATTCACTGAGATTAACTTCAGTCAAAATGCATATTGTAATATATATTAGGTGGTAGTCTAGTGTTTCAGAGATTGTGAGAAGGCTTGTAAATAATGAGAGGAATGTTAGACATAAGCAACAAGAAATAAGAATCCATTCATACTTTGTCTCTTAAATGGCAACTAAATCCAGGAAGAGGCATCTGGAAGGGAAGTAATTGACATAAATGTTGCATGCATGACTAATTAATAGAAATGTTTGAATGTGATGCAGGCAGCACATATTAACAAAGGGCAAGACTTAGATTGCCCAGTGGCAGATTCCAGTGTGATGTCACACATAGATTTCCATCCTGCAAACACTTCTGAGTCAAGGTGTCAAGAATCCTAGAGATAAATATTTCAGAACATTCTAAGAGTTTCCATTTTAATGAACTTACTAAAAATGGGTTAAAATTATTCTTGTTATTTCTAAAATTTATCCCTAATTCTAGGGATAGTCTAGTGAAGCCTATGTAATTCTTTCCCTGATTTCTCCCAGCTATGCGTGGCTTGGAGTCACATCTCTGGCAATAAAGATCTACTATGGATAGAAGGATTTTGTTGAGATTATATACTAAATTTCTTCCTGCCACCGTATGTATCTGAAAGATAAAATTAATATTCCATGCATGAATGCAAAAATAATTTATTTAATGATGAAATATAATAACATAGCAATGGCATAAGTAGTAGATCTCAAACAACCAAAGATCAACAGCATATATCAATTTCCATGACTTGAAAATTAACACCTTGGAAAGAAATTCAATCCTAAATGAGGTTAGCACTTAAATTATTCGACTCCCAGAACAAATTAATTGCTTTGTGAAGCCCTGCAACAATATCATTAAAATTTTATTTGGCTCAAAGGAAAAAAAGATAGTGTGCATGACCTCACTTTGCTTAACTAGACTTATTAAAGAATATTAAAAGGATATCAGTCAATTTGTTGTGTTCAGAATTCCATGCTTCAGTCCTGAAGTTTTCCAGCATGGTACATATTATTCCATTTTTTAAAAAAGGAACGAATTGCTTACACACTGGGAATGATCCTTTGTTTTCTGTAAGTATATGTTCCAAAACAGGAAATGTTTTTCAGCATTCTGGATGATTGAGAGAAAACTAGAATATATGCAATCTTCATTTAGTGATTACAACTGGGACCAACAACTTCATCATTAAGCAAACAAGTCACTATTTGAAATTCTCACTGTGTATATATTACTACAGCTTTCCTTTGCTTTACAGATGTGCAAAAGTCATAAAAGTGGGCGATAATTTTTCCTCACCACTGTAACTGTGAATGGTTGTTAAACAAGGCAGTCACTAAATGAAGCCTCTGTATCTTTCATAATAATGAGTATTGCACATCTTTACAGTAAAATTGTTTGGTTAGGCCTTTTTTATAGTCAAATCTGTATCTAAAGAAATGTTTTCCTAAACACCTGTTATCTGTCCACACATAATATCAAAACTTTTTTGTGCATTTTATGGGAAATCGACTTTGATAACAATATGGAAATTTTAGCCTCTGCACACAAAAAAATGGAAGTAAGATGGATATATCTCCCCCATCTCAACAATTAATTATGGACTTCCAGCTGATGCCACAGTGAAATCAGACACAAAGGGGTGAGTCTCTGTGCCCCCGTGCTGACTTCTCCCCATTGATGGGCTCCAAAAGGAGCCAAAGCTGCCCTGTAGAGAAGCGAAGCAAAGCGGGGTGACTTGTGAGGCCACAGAGAGTTGCAACTCTCCTGCTGAGCCCTGGGGCATTTTTTCCCTCTCAGCCACAGCGAGAAGAAGAGGCAGCATAAAGATGGCCACCACGAAACTGGGACAGCTGAGAAATAGCTAAGACTGGAACAGAGTTAGTGACCAGTGTCTGGAACTGGGTGAGAGGTTTTTGTTATTATTTAAAACCTATCGAAAAGCAGAAAATCCAGGAAAGAGAGGCTCACAACTATTTCTTAAAGCAGCAATTTAAGCACTTTGAGAAAAATTTCAGAACTGAAAGAAAAGACTCAAGGGGAGAAAAGCAAAAAGGGAAAAACAAAATAAAACTGAAAAATACAGAAACTTAGACTTTTAAATTGGACAGGCATTATTTGGAAATTGATTGATTTGTCTTATACCCTTTGAGATCTGACTTTTGGCAATTGAATTAAGAGAATAAGAAAGATATCTTTATCAAAGAGATCCCTGAATATCATAATACAAGACTGAACTCATAAAGGGGCTTTAAGGAGGTTCTGGAAAACTTTTGGAACTATCTAAAGGAATAAAGGGGCACAGTAGTTCAGTGGCTAAGATGCTGAGCTTGTCAATCAGAAAGGTTGGCAGTTTGGCAGTTTTAATCCCTAGCACCACATAATGGAGTGAGCTCCTGTTACTTGCCCCAGCTTCCGCCAACCTAGCAGTTCAAAAAAATGTAAAAATACATGTAAATGCATGTAAAAATGCAAGTAGAAAATAGAGACCACCTTGGTGGGAAGTTAACAGCATTCTGTGTGCCTTTGGCATTTAGTCAGGCTGGCCACATGATCCATAGAACCATCATCAGACAGCGCTGGCTCTTCGGCTTAGAAATGAAGATAAGCACCACCCCCTAGAGTCAGGAAAGACTAGCATGTATGTGCAAGTGGAACCTTTATCTTACCTTTAAAGAATAGATTGAGTATCTATAGAATACAAAAAACTGTGAACATCAAATCATTGGATAAGAGTGGGACGTTAAAATAAGATGAGATACTCCACCAGGATGAAATGAGTGGAATGTGGAAAGGAATAGCATCGATGTTTCAAAATATCAAGGACATTCTGATAAGAAGCCATAAGGAGATTAAGAACAATGCAAGGCATAGATGAAAAACTGGAAAATATTATACAAAGGACAATGAGTGATCAAGATGCCCAGGAAAAGGAGGAGCTAATGGAAAAAGCAGATGAAAAAGCAAAACAAACAAACAAACTAGCAAACAAAACAAGATGGAAAGAAAGAGACAACAATAAAAGCAATAATGACCAATGAAACAAATCAATGGGAAAATGTCATAAGAGATTTAAAAAGAGAACCAGAGATGCAAGCAGATATTTTTGAAAGGGAGAGAGGGGCATGGACAGATATTTTAAAAGCTAGGCAATGGAACAGGGTAGAGAGAGGAGAAATGTTTAAAATGTATAGTCAGAATGCAGATGCAGATAGGGATAAAGATCCAAGAGAGAGGAATATGGGAAGCAAGTTTTAAAAAAGAACAATTCAAGCTTTAAAGTGGGCAAGAGACAATGGCTAGAAAGGATTTGTTTTTAAACATAATGATGGAATGATCAAAAGTTAGAATACAGATAGAAATAAGAGAGAGGGGGGATATTAGTATACACATTTTTATATAACATGATAAAAAGAATAACAAGTTGGAAAATTATAAATTGAATAATGGTATTATTATGTATATTTAAACTATATTGTGATTGGCATTGAAATAGCATATTGAAGCATTGAATAATTAATAATGAAAGATTATAATTTAATACAGATATGTGTACTAATACTAAAACTATATAAGCTGGATGAATGTAATAAATATGATTAATATTATTTTTAATGGTACTAAATGTATGACACACAGATGCCACACTATTCACACATTGATATGGATGTATTGTAAAATAAAATAAAATAAAAAAACTTGAAAAAACCCCCCAATTAATTATGATATATTTCAGGGGCTTCATTGAAAGTACTGACTTTAGAATATACAATAAGCTACAGATAATTCAAGGTCAATTGGTCTACCTGTATGTATTTAAAGAAGATAGTTTGTTAATGACATCAAAAGTAAGAAATTCTTTGCCAACTTGCATTGCTCAGGTCAAAGGATTTCAGAATTTTAAGATATACCATATATTTACTAAAGAGAGGGAGTTGACAGTAACTCAATCCTTTAACTCCACCATCCACTCTCCATTGGAGCCTGCTTTATAGGATAGATTATCTGCCTAATTCAGAGCCTGAACACAATAATTCTTAGTTTTGCAAAGTACTACGATATGATTTGTGTATAGTAGGAACAGTTGAAAAATTGTTTATCAGAAAAATACAAACAAAATAACTGTGCATCTACCTACTTGTTCATTTGTACATTTTAATGATAAATTTAATATATAAATTTTGGCTATATTCCTTGTTATGTTAATGAATCTGCATCCCATCTAATTGTTTAAAAAATCCTACATTCCAATGTGCTTAAATAATGATAATTAACATATGGAAGACAGTTACAGAGATTTAAATTCATTAAATTGAAAGAGCAGAAATAGAAATATCTGTAATCCAAATTTACCATGCTATATGTTCCTTCTTGCCTGATGCAACCCTATTATTTAGAGAAACAATAAACTAACATATAGTAGATAACTTATGAATATAAAGAGCAGAGTCTTTTTTCAGAAGGCAATTATTTTTGGAACAAAAAGAGAGGATAAATTAAAATATAATCTTGTTGTAGGTTTTTTTTTCTCCAGATGTTGCCTATAGATATTACCATGTCCATTATCCAGATCTTTTTTTGTCTTTCTTATTGACAATTTTAAAGTCTGGATTGTTAATATGGCAAGTCCTTGTTTGTTTTAATTCTAAAACCTTAGAGTTTTTCTTACACTTCTTCATTTTCTATTACTTTGGTTTCTCTTCAGATTGTATAAATTGTACTATATAAAATCTATTTTAGGTCCCACCAATTATATTATTATGGGATTATTATATATACTTTATTCATTAAACATGAAACTCAGTCAACTGAACATTCAAAAATATGTCACAAATATGGACTTCCTGTTTGGTTTCTTCAGAGACAAGTCGGAATCTGCGATCGTGTGCGGTTTCAATCTATGCTCATTGCCGGAGCGTCCCAAGCCATTTGGCTTCAGGGCTATAGCCATCCCGCAGAGGTGGTGAAGAGGGGGGATCTGCCAGTGGGGTTGAGGAGAGCCACAAATCTCCTCCTCAGCTGGCTTTCCCTTTTCTGGAGGTGGTTGCAGAGGTGGTCAGAAATGGCCACCTCAAAGAAGAACCCAACAGGACCAGATTGTGCAGGAGGCAGTTGGT
>JANHFJ010000604.1:150707-160892 GCA_032468195.1 Cerberus rynchops | reverse complement strand
CTTGGCATTTGGTTAAACTTTATGACCAATTGCAGCATTTTGTGATCAAATTAGCATGATTTGTGATGTACTTTTCTGGTTTCCTGCAAGACCCTCATTTGGAAGAATGGGTTCACATTTAGAAACACAGCATTTGATTAATGTTGGTGATATTTTGTTTAATCACTACCACCACCAAGAATGTGGTAAAATTGGGTTCAGTCACATCACTGCATCAACATGACCATAATGACTTAGCAACTAGAAATCTGATCCCAAGGACTATCTGTACTTATTTGTTGTATTAAGCTTTGCAGTAGTTGATGTGACTTTCCTTTCCCAATCACTATACAATGATGACTTTGTGAGAAAGGAGGGGAGGGGGAGAACCTGGATAGGATAGTCTTTCTTGTTATTTTGTGCCTTAAAAAAAAAGCTGTTAGTAAACTAAAACAGCAATAAAGCTACTATACTAACCTAAGCCATTATTTGTTTTTTGTTTAAAAACACAGAAGCTTTATTGAAATTGCTGATTATTGTTATTTGAAGAAATAAAGGCCACACAACATTTGAAAAAACAAGCTCAGAAATGTAGCAATTGTAAATGCAGCTCAAAGGGCATGTGTGGTATTGTTTCGGGAAAACAGTTCTACATCTAAGGTTTAAAAAAAAAGGAAATCAATATTAAATGCACGGCTGATGGCCAAAAAAGACCAGGTTCTCCATTTTTGAAGATTTTTATTTTTAAAAAAATGTTTACCACAAATGCTTACTCGTTTTAGTTTACTAACAGCTTTTTTTTTCCTTATTGCCTGAAATCTATGTTTAACAATAATTTGATCGGTAGCTATTAGAGATTAGATTGTTCATTGTTCATTATCTTCAAGAACAAGACACAATCATCATAAACTGGCCATGGAACAGCATTTTAGTGCTAAATGGCCTTAATGGTTCAAGGATGATTACTATGACTAATTTAAGAATGTTGTATCATTTGACTGACTTCTATTTGTTTCATTAAGAGGGCCAAAAACATAGCAATGAAAAATCTAAAGTTTGACTGCCAGGGGTGGAGAATCCAGTGCCAGTTCTTTGAGATAGAAAAGGTTAGGAATCAGACCTTACAATGAATTTTTTTTTTTGGGCTGTGTTTTACTATTGTGGGGCACTAGGCAGGGGTTATTAAGATTTTTGTACCTTGGAGCCCTTTAAGAATGTGGCAAAACCTATGGATCTCTTTTAGGATAAAATAATGATTTAAGTATGTAAAATACATATCTAGATATAGATTATATTACAAAGGAAACCAACGAACTACAGTTATGATTTTTTTAAAAAAAATATGTAACACATATGCATATACTGCTTTATTCATCAATTCCAGGAGAACATAAAACAAACATTTTAATTAGGTATATATATTTATATTTTGTACCCATCTAAATGTACCGGTAACTCCCTGAAATCTTTCCATAATTGTCTGGAGACCATGAACCTCAAGACAAGAAGTTTTGCTGTAGAATACAATGGTAGAATTTTGAACCTTTGCTTTAGTTTACCTCTGTCTTCTGTTATACGGTACAGAATCAATGTGGGACTACAGTATTTTTAATCTCTTCTTTACACTCCTCAACTTACGACCCCAACTGAGCCCAAAATCTTCAATGCTAAGTCACATCGTTGTTAAATAAGTTTTGCCCCAAGATTTTATTACCTTGCTTGCCATCATCATTAGGTGAATCAATGCAGTTATTAAATTAGTAGTTGTGGTGGGCAAGAAAGGTTTGTAAAACTTAGCAATGGAGAGTTTGGCTCATTTATGGTCGTAAGTCAAGAACTATCTGTATTTCTCCTTGACGTGTCAATGATAGGCAGCCTTATTCTCAATTCCTCTAGTTTATTTTATTCGTATTTATTCATCATGTTTACAAACTGCCCAGCTGCCGCACAGAGGAACCCTGGGCGGTGTACAAATAAAACGGCGTGTTGCGATAGTCACCCTGGCTTTAAGTCAACCGTTAGGAGCCATGGGATGGCTCTCTTCCAGCCACAAATGTGGGTGATCCCTCTTATTAGCTTCTCCGATACAAATGGCTCATTACCGTCCCTTGAGGGGGGATTGTTCCTGGGTTTTAATTAACAGAATAAGGCTTAAATAACCATATCATATCTCCCTGGGGATGCCATGAAAGAAGGCTATAGTTTCCCCATCCGTCTTATCGCAACAACAGAAAGCAAACCTCATTGCGCGCACGAGAAAAAAGGAAAGGTCACCTTCGCCTGGCTAAATCTTTCTCTTTGGTTCCCCTTTTTTTTCAGCACAAGGTGCATCTGAAGTAGCAACAGAAAGAGAAGGAGGCGAGAACTGTTCCAGATGTGCCACAAATGATTTATTATTACCCAATGATTTATTTCTGCCCCCCTCCCTTTGCTACGAGGCAAAACTTTCATCGGGCAGGGGGAGGGGCAGCTTTCCGATGAGCACCCCGTGAAAGTAAACTCTATGCATTTTGCACTGCTCACTTCTCTCTGCCTGGTGGGTTTGCATTAGATAAAAATGCATATTCATTCATTCATTCATTCATTCATTCATTCATTCATTCATTCATTCATTCCATTCCATTCCATTCCATTCCATTCCTTCATATATCCTGCTACAATCAATTTGGCAGCATAGGATGAAAACTCCAAAAACATCTGGGACTAGACTTTGTAGTAAAATGTATGTTTACATTCAACCTACTTTTTTTTCAATATGCAACTAGGTCAATCTAAATTGGAGTCTTATATTAAAATGAAGGCTATTAATAATCTCTGGCTGATTGCTTCTAACAAATTCCTTATAAACTCAGTTAAGATGTAAGCATATGTTAGTAAGCATCAATTATCTTATGAGACAACAAGTAAATAAGAGTTCTTGGAATGGTCAAGGCATACCAGTGGTTCATATTGGGAATACAAAGCAAACTCTAAACTGGGCTTCATAGGAAAATCTACATAGTTGTCTGGTTGATAGTAGCTACTTATAGACTCGAAGCCAGGAAGTCCTCTGCCCAAAATCTGATTCCCAGTGGAAAGCTTAATGGGGCGCTGAACGCCCAGTCATAGCATGACATATGACCCCACAAAAAATGGTGCCAGGCTTTGAACTATCATGTCAGCAATGGACAATCCTGAACAGGATTTTCACCTCACATGGCATCTGCCAGGACTCTCTGTATGAATGGGGCATAGTATCCTCCCTTCAGCGTGACTGTGGGGTTCGACATCAAATTGTAGATCATACAATGCCTGGCTGTAAACTGAGGGCATCTACCAATCCCGTATCTGATGTTATAAATACAAATGATGCTGCACTTCAAAGGTTAGGTGGCCTAGACATTGGCAGTTGAACATAGATCTTTTTAACATTTATATTTAAATTGTGTTCTACTAATATAGATGAAATGTTAATATCTATTGCTGGTCCATGTATGATATGCCATATGCTAAATAAATAAATTGGGCTTCATATATACAGAAGGTACACAGAAGCCATTGGGTAGCCATTAAACAAGTAAAATTATCTTCTCATACAAAGTACCATGCTCACAGATAGTACTGAACAAATAATAAGACTCCATACAGAACGTATTCAGGCAAATTCATTTGGCCTGATATCACAACAGGGTGAGCAATTAGTCAGAATCATTTGTACAAATAGTTTCCAGATCTCACTTGAAAGATAATTTCCTGTAATAAGTCACTACAGTGAGCAGAAGCAGAATAAATGAAACTGTGAAGGCACCCAAAGGATTATAGCACAACTGTAGCATCCTTCCATTGAGTCCTATAAATAATTTCCAGTTTGTTCCTCAAAATGTATAATTGAAATTTATTTATTTCACAGCTATTACATATCATCCCAAATCATACAAATGCACAAAGTATCAATCATATGAATGCACAAAAATGCTGCAATTTATTAATACAGAAAATCATAAGAATTCACTACGTTAGTATGTTTTCAAACTTTAATTAATATTATGTATTAATGCTTTTGAGGCTTGGGTGTTGGGGAAGACTCCTGAGAATACCAGGACAATCAAGAAAATTTAAAAAAAATGGACACTGTACAAAGTAATCCAGAATTCAAGGGATAGGTAACCAGGCTCAAATTATCCTACTTCACATACAATACATGAATATTCTAGAGAAGGTCCCAAAGCTGCTTTTCAAAAAGCAACTGAACTTTCTTCGTTTTTCCTTTAAGACATTTCACTTCTCATCCAAGAAGCTTCTTCAGTTCTAACTGTTAGAATGAAAGAAGCTTCTTGGATGAGTAGGTGCCTTTTGAAAAAGCACCTTTGCAATAACTATGACCTGGATGTCTGAGAATCTCCACAGATGTTCTAGAGAAGGTTCTGAGGGTGGGAAAAGTAGAAAGAAAGAGAAAAGGAGATCAACAGCAAGGTGGATGGATTTAGTCATAGCAATCAGTATCCGGTTGAAAGACCTGAAGGAGCAGGTTGAGGACTGATCGTCAAGGATAAAATCAACCAATGTGGTTGCTAAGAGTCAACACATAATAAATCAATCAATGAATCAAATTAGCCTGCTGCCCAAAACCCCAGTATAGCCAAAGGCCATTGAAATAAAACACAATTGAGGACCATTCTAAATGTCCAGGGCCAACTGGACTTCGGAGTGCTGCCAGTTTTCAAGTGTGTTGGCTATTATTGAGAAGGCTGCTAATTCTGGGAGCTGAAGTCCACAATTTGAAGTTTGCCAAGTCTGTGAAACATTGCACTACACTAATCCACCTCAGAAAAATTAAAACCTGGTTTAACTCCAGATATCCATATAGACATGCACGGATGGAAGAGAATATGGAGGCTGTTACCTCGTTTGGTAATGAAATCTCTGCAAGAAAACCAGCAAGGTCAGAGAATACCAAGGACACTATATAGAAATCTTCATGTCTGACATTGTTAGGCTTTTTCAAGCAAAGATGAAATGCTAAATATTACTGCTTACTTTAAAAATTGAACAATTCCTTTGATTAATTGAAGCAGTCAATTCCGCTTCTTAATATTTTACATTGATAACAAGGATTGCTACCGTAATTTTGAGAAACAGGCCAGCATTTCTAAAGGCCATTAAGTTGAAGGTGATGGTTTGGATTATTATTTTTGTTACAGCATTTCATATAGTTCTGATTAAAAAGTGTTTGGTAGTTAGGCATCTATAAATTATTTATTTTAATTCTATGAATAAAATAGAAAAAATAAATTCCATATAAATCTATGCAACATATTCCAAGCTAAAAAATTGACTCTCAATTTCTAAAAAATCTGCTAAAGTCAATATAACTACTTTCCAAATAGTGCCCTCTGCTGGATATAAAATCATGATAAAAACTTAACTATTTATCACAACTACCAGTATTATTATACTTACGTGTGTGTGTGTGTGTGTGTGTGTGTGTGTGTGTGTGTGTGTGTGTGTGTGTATTTGCGGTTGTAGATTATGGAACAGTTAACACAATGAAGTTCTAATGATAGGGAAGTTGTTGAGTTTCACTGATAATAAAGGTGCCTTTTTCTCACATAGATTAGATGAACTGCAAAAACTAATGTTCATATTCTTATTTAAACATGGTTTTTATATTTCAAAGAACAGCATGCAATTACTTTGTCATTCCAGTAGTTTGTAAAATCTACAGTTCTTTTTTTTTTTTTAATTACAGGGCAGTTCAATTTTGGGGGATGATTAATGATAATTTTATTTGGTCAAGAAATTATATATAGAGTTATATAATTGACTCAAGAATGACTCAAAGGAGAATGCATATGTTTGTCTCATGCACACAAACACCTCTAATCCCTCCCTATATTTCCTCTTGTCTCAGATTGATGGGACTTCATTTCTTTCTTAAGTATCAGTATATTTAGGCTGATAAATTGCAGGCTTGGTTTATCGAAAAAAAGCCAAGATTTTACCAGAAGATTATTCCACAAAATATCACTTAAGTTAATCAGAGAACGTGTAATTGTAAACATTTAGTACCTTGAGCCAAGAAACTAACACTTAGAGAAGAGGTGTCCAACCTTGGCGCCTTTAAGACTTGTAGACTTCAGCTCCCAGAATTCCTCAACCACCCATTCTGGCTGGTGAACTCTGGGAGTTGAAGCCTACAAAGTCTTAACATTGCCAAGCTAGGACACCCCTGGAGCTCTCATCTTTGCCTCTGTATTAATTGGAAGCTGCTGATCATTCATAGTATGTCACACCAAGTCAGGCTTGGTTACAACTCATTAATATTCAGTCATTATAATTCCCAGTTATATTTGATTCCCTCTTTTTTATTTTCTTTTGCCTAGCCCTTGAAAATGATACCATTACATGCATTTTAAGTTTGTTCTGGGAATTAGAATGGTTGTTAGATTTATTCTTTGTTTCCTGAGGAAACATTTCCTGGTAATATATTCAAGTCTGTTTTAGACAGTTTACAGTAATACATAAAAATAATGTGTTTTCCCCAGAGAGAGCTATCCTGCTTCCACTCTAATTAGAAAACACAGAGTAGCCGTCTTTTTCAAATTGCTGCAAGTTGTTTCCAATTGTTCTAACATCCATCAAACTCTTAGTGTTGGTCCCACAAGAGAACAGAAGGCTTTTTTTCATATTTCACAAACAACAACACAATGCAAGCATCACAACTTTTTAGAAAAGAAAATGAAATTCTATGTAGCAAAAGTCCCTAAATCTTGATTTAAACTTGTCCAGGACTGCACTTAGGGGTTGATGCATACCTTTGCCACAAAGGGTAAGCAATAAGTTGCAGATTGTTGCAAAAGGATTTGATGTGCATACCACCCAAATCTCAACTACACATTAATTGTATGCTGATTGACTTGACTTTCTGTTGGGAGGTGGGAAGTTTGAGCACCTTCTAACCAGAGCGTTAACATTAGCAGAAATTATGAATGCTTCAGGTATATATCACAGATGCCTGTGTTCAGTGGTGGGATTCCAATAATTTAACTGGTTCCCTGCCCTAATGCCCAGCTGAATCAGCAGTTATCTGAAGTGCTTAGAAAGTTAACAGGGGGAGGGGGCATGGTATGATACCGTGGCAGGATGACGCTACTCTGCGGAGCTCCGCAGAGCCTAGTGCCAAACCCCAGCTGGTAGAGACCCCCAGGGGCCTAAACCTCACTGTTGGTGAGGCAAAGAGGTGAGGCAGCTGTTGGTGGGGTCTGGGAGGGGGCTGCAACTCCTCAGTTCCTCCTGAAAAGCCTCCTGATCCGTCAGGAGGTGGGCGATGGCCAAAATGGCCGAACTGTAGCTGCGGCAGCCACAGGAAAGAAGACTGGAAGGCGCGCCGGTCCAGGTGAGCAAGTGAAAGTGAAGGCTTCCTATTTCTTAAACAGCATGACTGATAGAATGAAAAAGAACTAGAGCCCCGAAGAAAAGCAGAGAGGAGAGGAGTGGGGGCTAGGAGAGAGGGTAGAATTGTTTTTCACCAAAGTAAAGCGGCAAAAGGGAAAAGATGGAAGAGCCGAAAGAAATTTAAGTTTGGAAAGTTCTGAGAAAGGTGACAAAGGGAAAAGAAAATTGAACGGGAGCAGCGTGGAATCTTAAGTTTTACATTTTTGATAAAAATTAGAACTGATTAACACAGAGGAAAAGAGAAGGAAAATAGATGGAAATCTTTATTTTTATTTTTTCCTTATTTTATTATTTGCTAATTTTCCCTTGTGAAAGTGCTTTGTAAAACTTCTAATTCAATAGGAAGGAAAACAAAACAACAGCACCACCTAGAGGTCAAAGGGATTCTTTTGAAAATACTAAAGGAAAGGATCTGGATGGCCTTGAAGGACAGCTGTGGAGATTAAAAAGGTCTATCTGAAGTAAAACATACACTGTGTTTTTAACAACTTGACTGTTTAAGCTAGAAAGAGACCTTGGGAAGGCAATAAATATTTGATTGAAGGAATTGAAGGAACTGTAGAAAACCAGAGAGTCTTTTTTCTTCTCTCTCAAAAAATAACTGGATGATTCACAACTTTCTCCTGGATTTAGTGTTTTTGTGTTTGGTGTTTGCTTTTTGGTTTGGATTTTAGATAACTGCATCTGTTGTCTTATTTGGTTTCTATTTTTATCTTTTTTCTCTTTCCCCCTTTTTTAAAAAAAATATACTTTTGAAGATTAGTTCTAAAAATTTGTACTTCTTTTTGTTGGACTGGCAGATATTCTTTTTCCTTTTCCTGTAGGATATTTTTACTTCAATTTTTGGTATCTCTTTACCTCTTTATTCTACTTTTTAATCTTTTTTTCTTTGCACTGTTTTGCTTATTTTAGTAGTCTGCTTTTTTGGGGGGATTTGTCAGAAGGATTGAGACTGGATTTTACTATTCCTTTTTTTCTTTTCTTTTTCCCTTTTTTGGAAAAATTGGTCTTCTCTTTTTTATTGGTTTTTATTGGATTTTTTGGCGTACTGTTATTGGGTTTTTTTTCTTTCTCTTCTTTTTTTCTTTTTTAAAATTTTAACTTGGGTGAGTGGATTGTCTATTGGATTATAACGGGAAGACATTGAATTACACTTGGATTATAAATATTGTTATTGTTTTCATTTTGCCTTTTTGCCTTTTTTTTTTTGAGAAGATTTTCCTCTTCCAATTTTTTGGGATCATAAGTGGATTACAAATTTTTGATACTAGAGATCATAGGAAATTTGATTGGAAACATGAAGAAATCAGCATCAGCACCAATATCTGTGGCATTTTCAGCAACAGCAGCAACTAACCCAGCTGGACAGAGAACTCTGGATTCACTTATTGCAGCAGGATAAAGTGGCAGCATGGCAATTGGAAATTTCAAACAATACAAGAAGAAATGAAAGTCTTCATTTGATGACTTGATGAGATGAAAGAGGTGAAGGAGAAAGTAGGGAAAATAGACAAAAAGCTGGAAAACTTCCAACAGATAATAGTGTAAAATGAACAACGAATGCAGAAAGTTGAAGAGAAGGTGGCTTTAACAGAAAAAAAAATAGAGGAGATAGATGGAAGACACTCAGCGATCGGACATAGTCATGAAAGAACAATTATATTGCTTGAAATGGATCAGGCCAATTATTATTTACATTTTCAAAATATAGAAGAAGAGAAAGGAGAAGACTTGACAGAGATATTAGCAGAAATGTTAGCTCTAGTTCTGAAGCCCACGTCAGAGGAAATGAAAAGGGAGATTGATTACAGTGTTTCCATCAGATACCTGACAAGGAATAAGCTACCAAGAGAAGTCCACATGAAATTTACAAAGAAAATAATAAGAACTGCAATCTTACAGAAGATACGAGGTGAAGGTTTGAAATATAAATGGAAAGAGATAATTGTCTTAAAACAGATTCCAGGTAGAGTCAGAGAGATAAGGAGATATTACCAATTTTTAACAAAATGTTTGGTGAAACATGAAGTGAATTTTAGATGGTTGACCCCAAAAGGTATATTGGTATCATGGAGGGATCAGAAGTATAGGCTGGACATGATAGAAAAAGCACAGAAATTCTATAAAGATTGTTTTATGATACCAGAAGAAAAACTAGATGAGACAAAGAGAGAAGAGAGACGAAAGAGACAGAAAAGGAAACAGCATAGCAGTGTGAGGCAAAAGGCAATCTACAAATAGAGACTGAGAAGAAGGGTGATGAAAACAGAAAGGAAGAGCAACAAGGGGCAATATCAAAAGAACTTAAATCACTGAAAGAACAACAAGGAGCAATACCTAAAATTCCAAGATCACCAAGAGAACAGCAAAGCAATATACCTGGAGCTCAAAGATTGCCAAGAGAAACCAGAACAACAAGGACAGCAAAACCTACTTATACAGATAAGCCATGGAAGAAGTACTAAATGTGATTTCTATAAATATAAATGGATTGAACTCGGCATCAAAGAGAAGTATAATTTTCAATAGGCTAAAGAAACTAGTTAGATATAATTTGTCTACAAGAGGTGCATATTACCAAACAACAGGAGAAACTTCTGGACTGTCCAAAATTGGGTAATAAATTTTCATCCTTAGATGTGGAAGAGAAAAAAAGAGGAATAGTTATTTATATAAAGGACAATACAAAAGCGAAACAGATATATGCAGATGAAGAAGGAAGAGTATTGATAATAAAAATATTATTTGACTCCAAGCGGATCCTCCTGGTAG